>QANT01004456.1:0-74753 GCA_003254885.1 Purshia tridentata | reverse complement strand
TTTTTTTTTTTTTTTTTTTTTTTTTTTTCTGGTTTGGTTTGGTGTTGTGAACATGGATATCCATATCCTTTGTATGTGTGAATACTTACTGATATAAAAGTGGTGAGGAAATTTGATGCAGATTGGGGTGCTTGAGGATACCAGAAATCGTACTCTCCATGGTATTTTACGTGTTCAAAGCTGCTTTAGAGGACACCAAGCTCGCTGTTACCTCAAGGAGCTGAGGAGAGGAATCACCACTCTTCAGTCATGTATTGACGTGTTCTTTGCCTATTTTGGTGAATTGTATCATACCTTGTCAAGAAGCAAACTAAGATTTTGGAAATATTTTTAATTACTTTATGCAGTTGTAAGGGGAGAGAAAACCAGAAAGGAGTACGCAATCTTACTAGAGAGGCATAGAGCTGCTGTAATCATACAAAAGCAGATAAAAAGCAGGACTGCAAGGAAGAAATTCAAGAACACTCATGATGCATCAATCATGATACAATCAGGTATATTAATTAGCCTTGTTCCTCTGTTAATCAAGTCCTGTGATGCATGGAATTATATTTTCTGCCAGAGGACAAAAAGATCCTCAACCTGACAAGTGCACACTCGTAGTGGATTGAACCTAATCCTCCTTAATGACAGAGCTACCTCTTGGCTGGCATAGGCTGTTGTCTGCATGGTGTCAATTCTTTAGAAAAGAAACACAAACATAAAATGGAAATGATTAGATAGGGTTATTGGCAGCCAATACCAGGCTTGATATCTGAATTTAGTATCTAATTTTGTTGCACAACAGAAAAATTGCAAAAAAAACTTAAGAATGGACACTCATGTTTGTTTTTTTTCCTCTTTTGCCTAAAAAATTAGGACTAGCTGATATTATACAAGGATATTAATAACTTGTTTGAACTTGAGTGAACTGGTTTGGTAGTCAAAGTCTTTTTAACCAATACAGGCGTGGTGGCCAGCTTTAATGTCAAGTAGAGCCTTGGCTGTAGGTAGATTGAGAGAAACAATTAGTTTAAGTGAAACAAAAAAAAAAAATCAGATACAGGATGAATATGTTCATTTAAGAACTTGTGGTAATAGCTACTTTCACAGAAGGATGCTAGTAACTTCTATATAACTGGTCTTATCAGCCAGAGTGAAACATGTTTAACCTATGCAGACTTTGTCAACATCTCTAAGGTCAACCTCAACCTACATTACTTGCATCACTTCATATGTTTGATTATTTTTTCCATGCTATCTTCGCAGTTGTTCGTGGCTGGTTGGTCAGAAGATGCTCAGGGAGTATAGGATTATTGAAACCTGGGAGCACAAAGGTAGTTCTCGACTCTTCACCTATTCTGGTTTCCTAATTACTTCATTATGGTTGTTGTACCTTCATTATTGCTTTTGTATTTTTCAAAGTTATCAGTATGACCCCTAAACTTGTATGGCTTTTATTTGCACACTGTCTAGTGATGCATGACTTCCGTTTATTCTTGGATAGAGCCACATAATAGCATTCCCAGGGTCAATTACTGCTGTGTGACTTTTGTGACCAGCAATAAATGGTGCATAAGAAAGTTTGGTATTGCGTGAGCAAGCCTGTATTTTCAGTTTGATGGCAATATTCTGCATGAAATCCCTCCCACCCCCCTCCCCCCCTCTCCCCTCCCCCATTTTCGGGAATAATTAACAGTTAGAATCTCAAACAGGCTAACGAGTCAGATGAGGTGCTGGTCAAGTCATCTTTCCTTGCTGAATTACAGCGCCGTGTTCTTAAGGCTGAAGCTTCCCTGAGAGAGAAGGAAGAAGAGAATGACATCCTCCACCAACGTCTCCAACAGTATGAGAGCCGATGGTCCGAGTATGAACTGAAAATGAAATCCATGGAAGAAGTGTGGCAGAAACAAATGAGATCCCTGCAATCTAGCCTCTCAATTGCCAAGAAGAGCCTAGCCATTGATGATTCTGAGAGAAATTCTGATGCATCAGTCAATGCAAGTGATGACCGTGACTACAGTTGGGATACAGGAAGTAACCATAGGGGCCAAGATAGTAATGGGGGGAGACCAATGAGTGCAGGTTTGAGTGTTATAAGTCGGTTGACTGAAGAATTTGACCAAAGGAGTCAAGTTTTCGGTGATGACGCTAAGTTCTTGGTGGAGGTAAAATCTGGTCAAGTTGAAGCAAGTCTGAATCCAGACCGAGAGCTTAGAAGGTTGAAGCAGATGTTTGAGGCTTGGAAGAAGGATTACGGGGCAAGGCTACGGGAGACGAAGGTAATTTTGCATAAGCTTGGAAATGAAGATGGTACTGTTGATAGGGTGAAAAAGAAGTGGTGGGGAAGGAGGAACAGCTCAAGGATAAATTGAATTCCCTGCAAATTGATAATACAGCTACAACATGAGGAAGAAAGTGATGAGAAAGAAGAACTCAAGAATTAATGGAATTATTTTCCTTAGTTGGGCTAGTTTGTATTGTTTTTGCTAGCCCCTTTTTATAGGCCAGCAATGGTTGCATAGAAATTGTGACAGAGTTTTGTTGTTGCAAGCGATTTGGTGCGGTACAGAGAGCTAGTTATTCCGAATATGTATATCTTTTTTATTTCTAGTTCAAGTTTCACATTAATGAATGAATTCTTTACCATGAAATTCGTTGCGCAAGGTCAATACCTGTAGCCTGATAGATGCATCTTAAAATAAGGGCTTCTTTTTACCAAAAATAAAAAAGAAAAAGAAAAAGAAAAAAAAAGGGTCTAGACCAACATTAATATCTCCAAAGCCACTACAGAAAATATATATTTTTTATTTTATACATTTATCATATGTAAATGTAAATCTGATCTTTTGAATTTATTTTCTTTATGCGAGGAATTGAATACCACAACCACCAACCTCATTATGAAATGCATTAAAAGTAAATATATTTTTTTCTACAAATTGAAATTCTGAAAGAAATATTTTGGATGTCTTGAGTAATGATTTAAGATGCCTTAAAATATGATTTGAGAAATTCTTGAATATGACTTGGAAAGCGTCCAAGTTGTTTCTCTAATTTCAGTTTGTAGCTGGAAATAACCGGTTAACGAGTTAAATTTCTTTTTTGGGATGTCAACGATTTAAGAGTAAGAAGTAAGAGAATTAAGAAAAAAAACAAGCTTTGTCTGTGTCGAGTTGGGAGCGTCCGCTAATAATGTTGAGTGGCGGCGGCTCTCGTCTTTCGAATCATCTACGGCTACGAGACTGCGAGCTCCACCAGCACCCGCACCTTGGCCTTGGTTTTGTGTTTGGGTTTGGCTTAGGGTTAGGGTTAGGGTTTTGCAACACCAGAATGGCTGCCCAGCTAAGATGCCCCTGGGCTCTCAATCTGAAACCCTTGTCTGCTCATCGTCAAAGACTGCCTTTTTGCTCTATCATTCATTCCAAATCTCCCCCCGACATTCCCACACTCTCCCATTGTTTCAGGTACTGCCCTACTACTCCATCCAATCCCATTCCATTATTTTATTCCAAAGCCTTGCAATTATTATTATTTTTTATGTATAATTCATTCAATTATGCAATTCACGTGTTCCCTTAGTTTTGATTATTTTTGTTTCATTTTTTATCCTTCACTTTTCTTTAAAAATTTTATCTTCCTGATTCTCATTATTATGTGTGCAAATTACTTCCTTGTTTTTGTTGCGCAAATAAAAATCTCTTGTTATAAACTATTATTATTTTCTCTTGGTGCAAAGGTTAGGTGTGAAAGCAATATTCTTAAAAGTTTTAGGGCTACAAGTTTTCTTGCTTGATCACAGCCTAAAATCTGATGGGACCTTCAGAATTGAATGGGATGTGTCATACAATCAGGTGGAGTTGGAGAATTACAATGTAGGAATTAGCATTGATCAATCAATTCCATTCTACCTGAGATGGTTTTAATATCAAAACCTTCAGATACACACACAAGTATGTATATGTATGCATGTTTGTATGTGGTCAAAACTCTGATTCCTTTTCTTTTGCAAAGCCAAAGAGAAGATGAACGTGAGCTTCCCTCCGAAGGATTGTCCTCAGTGACAGGTTTCTTTCCACCCGTTTCCCCATTTCGCTTTTCACTAGTATTTCTTATCACATTATATAAAGAAGCTTGTTACTTATTTTAATATTGTAAACTAGAACACTAATATCTCCGTAAGAACGTTTTTAGGAGTTTCATGTGGTGGAATTCCTTCTAGATGCTTCTTCAAGTACCATCTCAAGAATATTGCTTGTTGTCTTTCTTCTACACTGTGTCTTTCAGTAGCTTGCTGACTCTATACCGTACTGATACCAATAATGACTAGGAAAACTAACCTACTAAGCCAAGTCTAAAGTCAATTAACCAACTGCTGAGCAAAAATGGGGACAAAAAATATAAATACATAATTGGAAGAGCACAAAGATCTCTTTCCCCAAGATATCTGCAAAACTTATCCTTATTTTACACATACAACACTTTTGAGTATAGGTATGGGTATAGAACACTCATTTGAATTTTTGCGCGATTATGATATCACCAAGTATTTTTCTGTCATTTAACAATTTGCATCATAGCACTGTATCCTTTCTTTTCATTAAATTTTCTTCTCCTAAAAACATTATCTCCTTTAGAGGGAATGCAACTCTTGTGGTTTATAAACTTCCGTATTTTCATTTGGGCCTCTCTCATAGATTTTGAATCTATTTTTTGGTTGTACAATGTGTATCCCTTATATCCTCATGTCATTAGGCTTTCTAGTAAGTTTTGTTCTCCTAAAGCATTGTTTATATATTGATAATTACAATTTGTTTTATTCTGTGGTGCGTCGTGAGTGTATTCATCTTAAGACATGTAACTTATTGCTTTTTTGTTGTCATTCCTAGGAGGAATAGTTGCACTGGGCAAATTTGATGCCCTTCACATTGGTCATCGAGAACTTGCAATTCAAGCATCAAGGGTTGGACCTCCATTTCTTTTGTCCTTTGTTGGAATGGCAGAAGTACTGGGCTGGGAACCTAGGTATTGTTGCTGTACACCCTTGTTCTTTGATTATTGTTTGTTTAAGCTGCCTTCCTCTTTTTGTTTTGGGAAGCATTTTTCAGTTTCTTTTGTGTTTATTTCTGTAATAGACTCCTGTGATTGATGTTATCAAAATCACTTTTTAATGTTAAAGAAGTGATCCCAATTTCATTAATCAAAGAGAAGTTTGAGTCCAAGTACTAAGAATATTCTGTAATTTCAGGATCCTTTTTTCTTTTTAAATTCTTCCTCGTTTTGTTTACTCAATTTGATTGGCTTCATTCTTGATGGCTTTCATTGAAGTCCTGATTTACACATTGGAACTCCATTTCTTTATTTTCGTGGTTCTAGTTTTGAATATAAATTCATTTTTTGTTTATTTGAATTGGGATCTTAATTAATTGAACAGAGCTCCCATAGTTGCCCAATGTGATCGAAAGCGGGTTCTTTCCTCTTGGGCCCCCTATTGTGGTAACATGGCCCCTGCTGAGTTTCAGATTGAATTTTCAAGTGTTCGACATCTCACTCCACGGAAATTTGTTGAGAAGTTATTGAAAGAGCTTGGAGTGCTTGGGGTAGTGGCAGGTAAATTAATTTAAAGGAATCCATTGGAGATCATTCTACTCTTGTTCCTCTGTATGACTCAAACATACCCTTGATATGCATTGAAATCGATTTGCTATGGGTAACTGTGGCAGGTGAAAACTACCGATTCGGATATAAAGCTGCTGGTGATGCGGCAGAACTGGTGAGGTTGTGTGAAGAATATGGTATGGGGGCTTATATCATAAATTCTGTTATGGACAAAAACCAATACTCCATAAATATAAACTCGAGTGATTTGAAAGACAGAGGGCAAGTCTCATCAACTCGTGTTCGTCGTGCACTTTCCGTAGGAGATATGAAGTATGTGTCACAACTTTTGGGTCGGCAACATCGTCTGATATTGATTGCAAAAGACGAGGAAGGATTTCCTTGCAGCAAACATAAATTGTCTGTTCCAAAGTCGTGTTTGTTAAATCTAGCTCCAAAGGAGGGGCTATATGAGAAGTGCCGTCTTCTAGTTGGTGAAAAAGACTTAGTGCCGTGTAGTGTAGTTATTGACACATCATATATCCATGTAGAAATGGATGAGGTAGGTATATGTAATATAGTTGGTACACAGGAGTTGAGGCTCTTACGTATTGAATTTGGTGATTGGCAATCTTGATGAGTATGTTTAATTCATTCATTTTTCCTGAATCCTCATTTGATTTTTTTTTTTTCCGTAAAAGCTGTTGTATGAGAGGAAAAAGAGTGTACTACTCATACAGTCATACTGCAAAAGATACTGGGGCCATCCTTAATTTTATAAATCATAAAAATAATGTATATTCATACGTAGCTTTTACATCATTATATGATAGAAAATAATTCGATTTGATTATGTTATATTTTTATCAGTGCTCTGAATGCTGATGCAATCATGCAGATATTCTCATTTCTCGGACGTGTGTTGGTTATCTACAAAGTCCCAAAAAACTGATAATATAACAATATTATGGGCATCCATCCATCAACCATTCAACACGGAATATTCTACAGGAACATCCGGGTGGAATATTCTACAACTCATCTATCATTTCCATACTTTGAGTTTGTCATTTTCTTTTCTTAATTTTTCATTATCAAATGTCTTCTTTCTTTGTGACTAAACAGCAAAAACACTGCAATTATCTTCTCGGATTTCGTTTCCGACTGCCTGCTGCTTGCTTTTTCTTTCTCTCCTCAAATTTCCAACTAAATTATCCTACTTTTCTTTCTTCGTTCCTCGTCTATAAAATTTAATTTAATTTTTCACGTTGGTAGTCGTAGGGATAAAACAGTCTTTCCAGCCACGTTTCTCTTCTTCTTGTCAATGGACAATGGCCAATGGAAAGCTCGCTCTTATTCCTAGATTACCGGAACGCTAACGTATGCTATCGACTCTCAATCACTATCGCTAACTTTCCTTTTCCCAATAAAGGAAACTGCAGCGTCAAATTCATTACACGTGGCATTTTTCTTTTTTATTTCAAGCGAATTGTATTGTAAGTTTGTAATTAGATTTAAAGGCCCAGGCTTGCCTTGACCACCGCATATAAGAAAGAATCAAGGAAAGAATTAGGAACGGAAGCTTCTTGGTCGGGGTCAGTGTCGGTGTCTGTGTCTGGTGCGCGTGGTGATAATCGGGCTGTCAAACCACATTGACAGCCCGAATTCTCCAAGACAGGTCCAAGCACACCCAGGTAAGAATATGTTTTCACAATTATCGAATATACCATTTTTGACTCTATTCTTCAATTCATATTCTGATTCCAATTTGATACAACCCCGGCGGCCCAGCCCCATATTCTAATTGGTGGCTTATCCTCATATTCCCATTAATTTTTGCAGGTGATTCTCGTGTTTGCATTTTTTGGCTTTCTGGGTCTCCAGCTCTGCTTATTATAGTATATGTTGTTGTATGGGGGTTGCTTGATATTGGCATGAGAGATTTTAGGCACTGTTTCAAATATGGGTTCCTTGTCTGGAATCCTTCAACGACCTCTGGTTGCGGCTGCTGCTGTTGCTGTAGCTTCAGTTTCTGCCGACTTGTCTGATAAATTGCCGTCTCACCGATTCACTGACGCTTTGTCTACCTCAGATTTATCAAATTCTTCATCCTTACAAGATTCATCACATATTTCGGTTTCTAAGCTTGCGAACTTATCTTTTATCTCCAGAATTCGAGTACCTGTGCCCAATGTTAACTTCCCCATCCCTAATTCGGACAGCAATTTTGTTCCGAAGTTGATGTATTCTTCAGTTTCATCTTCACCTGTTCTTCTGAATTTGTATCAGTCTGCAGACTTGGTGAAAGCACCAAAGCCAACTGCATATAGGCATGATATATCTACTCCCCCCTCTGAAGCCATGTACAGATGGCATTTACCCGAGCCAAATGCGATAGATGTTTCCGGTACTTCTGATTGTTCATCAGCAAAGTTCAGGACTGTGGTGGTTTTGCTAGGGTGGTTGGGAGCAAAGCAAAAACATCTCAAGAAATATGCCGAATGGTATACTGCAAGGGGGTTTCACGTAATTACCTTTACTTTGCCCATGGCTGAGATTCTCAAATACCAACCTGGTGGTAAGATTGAAGAGCACATTGACTTGCTTATGAGCCATTTGGCTGATTGGTTAGAAGAGGAACATGGAAAGAACCTCGTGTTTCATACTTTTAGCAACACTGGATGGTTGACGTGAGTCTACTTTCCCTTTCTATCTCTTAGGCATACACTCAAAGATATGAAATCTCCCCATTCTCGTATGTAACCATTTTTCATGATTTGTTGGTTGGGTTTCACGTTACAGGTATGGGGTAATTTTGGAGAAGTTCCAGAAGCACGATCCTTCTCTAATGGGCAGGATTCGTGGCTGCATTGTGGATTCTGCACCTGTTGCAACACCTGATCCACAGGTAAATGATAGTACTCAGTTGTGTAAAATATTATTTTTTTCTTGGCAAGAGCAGAAATTATCCACTAATGTTAATTTAAAAGAAATTTATGTGTATACTCTATTTGGCATCATAGAAAGCCTTCTGTTGTCATCTATGTGTATAATGCACTACTGTAATTCGCTTAATATTATTGCAACAGCAGAAATTATCACTATGACCGTGCCCAAATGTTGTAAGGATATCTATAATAAAGTTGACCAGCTGAGTTTTTCTGTGTTTGATTGGGTTTGTCATGCACATTATCTACCTTTGAATTTTTTGGGTTCCAGGTTTTTTCTTTTGATGGTTTGTGTTGGGATGAGCATGCCATCTAATTCTACACATTTTGTAGGTTTGGGCTTCTGGTTTCTCTGCAGCCTTTCTGAAAAAGCATAGTGTAGCAACAAAAGGAACCACGGACTCAAATGAGTTGGGGATGGATGTTTTGGCTGGTAGCAAGGGAGTAATAGTACCCAAACCTGCAGTAACTGAAGCAGCTTTGTTATTAGTTTTGGAGAAGTTTTTTGAGGTGGTTTTGAATCTTCCTACGGTGAACAGGTACTCAATCATTTTATTCTTCCTTTTTTATTTTATGCGAATAGGAACAGGTAGTCTATCTGAAAATACTTCGATTTTGTCGTTGGACGAGATCAGATGCCTGATTAATTGGAGTAATAGTTAAATCCAAAAAAAATTTTATAGAGCTTTCTTTTATTTAGAGAAAGGACATGATGGATTTTCGCTCTCAATGTCTGTAGATCTGCAGCTTTCCATGTTCTGCACATTTCCGTTTATTTATTTCATCTCTGCTTTATTTTCTGAGAGAAACCAGTGTAGCAGCTATCTATCTAAGTATTTTATGCTTCGATTTTGTAAGAATTTTCTCTCCTTTTAGTGGGAAGTAGTATGATTATATGTTATGGCATTGTAGGAGGCTTTCTGATGTGTTGGGTTTATTGTCAGCACGACAACCAAGCTGTCCTCAATTATATATCTACAGTTCTGCAGACAGGGTCATTCCTGCAGGTTCCGTGGAATCATTCATAAAGCAGCAACGGAGGGCTGGACATGAGGTTAGGGCTTGCGACTTTGTTTCAACACCTCATGTTGATCATTTCAGAAATGACCCGGAACTGTATACTTCTCAGCTAACCCAGTTTCTGGAGGACTGTGTGCTTACTTGTTGCAAACAGTCTCATTAATCTAAATTTTTGAGTCACTGACCAGGACTCTAATTCTTTTCTTCTCCATTAATATATACAGCATCTAATTGATTCATTGGTGTAGAGGTTGTTGAATTCAACAAGAGGATTAGCATTTATTTTCTTTTGTACTTTGTTCTTCACATGATACAAACAAGTATACAAACAGGTTATTCTCATTTAATAGATACACAATTTTAAACTATTTGACATCGACTCAACTTTCATTGTCTGCCTTATGTTCAATAAGTAATGTGGGTATTCATATGTACATGGTTCAGTCTTATTTGAGCACGGGCTCTTGGTCAGGGGAGGTGAATCATGCCCGTCTCTGTCTTTTGTTATCGGAATGTATGCAATTTTACTTGCTCATGTCATGGTACCATGATACCAACAGAGTCTGAACCCAGAGCAATTATTATGTGAAAATATATTTTATGTATGTTGAATTATTTCCATCCTTGCTCTATGTTGTAATTTATGATGTTACACAATATAGATGCTGCAGTATCATTTTGTCTTTATTTATTTATTTATGGCCAAGCCAGTATCAAATGAATCAATCTTTGTTACTTTGCGTTTCTATCCGCTTCTGTTGTAGACTTGTAATGCATGCATCTCGGCACAGAAAAGGAAACTAAGCATCTTCAGAACTTTCTTTACGAAACTGGTATTATGAATTATCAACACCCAAAAAAAAAAAACACCAGAAACTTGATCTGATCTTCGGGTTGAAAGGGATTAATACAAATAAAAGAAGGTTACAGAAAGATTACTACTAAGAAAGAAATTGTCTTCACCAATGCTATCCCTACCTTTGCTACGGCCATTAGCATCATCACGATTACCATTGTAGCAAGTAGCAACCATTACCATCATCACAATCATTGTCATTCTCGTCACTACTATCACAACCATGACCATCGTCGTGACAGCTAGTGCCGCCACCATTGACCCCATTGCCCTCCCTCCGCCACCATTACCACCACTAAGCATACTCATTATCCCCACTCGCGTTGCTATCATCACACTGGTTCTTAGAAAAATTAAAACTTTCGTATTTAAATTCCATCACACTAAATATGTTATCAAAATCAATGATTCTCAAATACTCTATGAAAATCTATAAATTCTGCAAAAGTCTACAACTTGAAAAAAGTCTATAAAAGTATTTATCAAATCTATCGCACTAAATATGTTATCAAAATCAATGATTCTCAAATTTATTACTTACAACATATAATTATTTAGTAGCAATGATTGGTAATCATATTTAAGATTATTGAAGTATTTAGAAAGCAGGGTGCCAGGGACAATGAGAATTATGTGTGAGACAAGAGAAATGACACCCCACCCTACTTCCCCCAAACAAACACAAGCTCTGAGCTCTCCCACATATACAGTTACACCAACCAACACCGACGAAAGGACGTTTCACCATCAACAACTGCACCCACTAGCCACTCTATATCTCTCTCTCTCTTAAGTCATAACCCTAATCCTAATTGCTCCCCAAATCGAAAATCCACAATTGGGGATAGGATTAGGGCTTCTGCTCTGAAACCTCCAATTTCCTCAATCAATGGCTTCTTTAGTCCATTCCTCGTCAATAAGGGTATGCATAAACGAGGCATTGACGGATGACGAGCTCCGATCGGTGCTAGCAAAGCTGGAGACCCAGAGGGACAAAGAGGTATTCGGGTTGGTCTGCAAGAGGTGGCTTCACTTGCAGAGCACGGAGAGGAGGAGGCTCTCCGCACGTGCGGGCCCTCATATGCTTCGCAAAATGGCTGCCAGGTTCTCCAGGCTTCAGGAACTTGACCTCTCCCAGTCCATTTCGAGGTCCTTCTATCCAGGTGTTACGGACTCTGATCTCTGTGTTATTGCTCATGGATTTAAGTGCTTGAGACTCCTCAATTTGCAGAATTGTAAAGGTATTGTCTTTGGTGCGTTTTGTGTACCTGAATTCTCGAGGGAATTTGAGTTTGTTTCATGGGTTTCTGTTTGTTTTTATTGAATGGGAAAAAGTATTTAACTTTTGCTTATTACATATTGGATATCTGCTTTAGATCATTGTGGTAGATTTTGCAATTCAAAGGTTTTTTTTTTTTTTTTTTTTTTTTNTTCAATGGTTTTTTTTTTTTTTTTGAGCTTGCTTGATAGGTTTCTGTTAGCTGACTTATTGTTTCAATTTTCTGAATTTATTGGGTCGATGGGGTTTTTATGGATTTCTGTACTTGTAGACTTTGTAGTGGATTTTGATTTCCCGTTAATTTACATGCTGATAATTTTAAATTTTCTTCTAATATCAGAATATATATATATAGGGAGGGTACAATATGGGAATCCCACAAATTTCTAGTTTGTGGGATCTCCTTATGGGGCTCACACGAGTTGTTTTGTATCGATTCGAATCGTTCATTTTTTACATCTTCATTAATAGATTATCCTTGCAAAAAATTAGCCAAATCGGAAATCATTTTGACTTATTGTTTCAATTTTCTGAATTTATTGGGTGGATGGGGTTTTTATGGATTTCTGTACTTGTAGACTTTGTAGTCGATTTTGATTTCCCGTTAATTTACATGCTGATAATTTTAATTTTTCTTCTAATATCAGAATATATATATATAGGGAGGCTACAATATGGGAATCCCACAAATTTCTAATTTGTGGGATCCCCTTGTGGGGCCCACACGAGTTGTTTTGTATTGATCCGAATTGTTCATTTTTTACATCTCCATTAATAGATCATCCTTGCAAAAAATTAGTCAAATCGGAAATCATTTGCCTATTTAACTTTGACCAAACAAGTAGACGGTTTTATAAAAAATATTTAGTTCGTCCATGTGTTTATATCCTTATGCTGCACTTAGCTGTTTTGTATCCTTATGCTGCACTTAGCTGCACGTAACTTAGATTGTTGGATATATTAAAGGTGTGCTCTTTTCATCTGATTGGATGGTAAAGGATCCTGTGATGGATTCTTTCTTCCTCGGTTTTGTACTTTGAGATACTTAGACTTGCATATCCGCAACACAAAGGCTTTAGCAGATACAAGAAGTGAGATTCGGTTAGAAATAAGAAAATCTTATATTTGACTCTTAATCTACACAATAGTTATGTTGCTGAAAAGTCAAATTTTCTTTTCTTTTTTTCTTTATGAGATGAGATGACGTTCTTGTGCAGTTTCTAGGAATGTGTCTATCTTGTGAATTGAGGTGGGTGTGCATCTTGTATTCTCAGGAATATGAATGTAAATATGATTTCTTGTCATTGGTTGTCGATAAAGTAGCTTATTGTAGCTTGTATGAATCTGCAGCTCTAATGCCGTAATTGAAAATGTTCTTTGACTTTAATTATAGCGATTCTTTTGTTCTTTTGAACTTATATACTAGTTGAAAAAGAAAAAAATGGTTTCTGACTTTTAAAACGTGTATGCTGGTTTTCTTTTATATTTAACATGTGAACCTGATTACTATATTGTTCATTTCATTCTTCTACAGGAATTTCAGATGCTGGAATCATTGCAATTGGATCTGGTCTTTCATCACTACAGTCACTAGATGTATCATATTGCAGAAAGGTAACAGACAAAGGATTATCAGCTGTTGCTGAGGGCTGTTCTGACCTTCGGGGCCTGCATCTTGCTGGCTGCAGATTTGTTAGTGATGGATTATTACGAGCTCTTTCAAAGAATTGTCACCATGTAGAAGAGCTGGGGCTCCAGGGTTGCAGTAACATAACTGACTCTGGACTTATTGATCTTGTAAATGGATGTCAACAAATCAAGTTCTTAGATATCAACAAATGCAGCAATATTGGAGATATTGGAGTTTCCAGTGTCTCCAAGGCATGTTCATTGTCTCTGAAGACACTGAAGTTGTTGGATTGTTACAAAATTGGGGACAAGTCTATATTATCCTTGGCCAGATACTGCAAAAATCTTGAAACTCTGATCATTGGTGGCTGCCGGGACATTTCTGATGCATCAATAAAATTGTTGGCCACTTCTTGCAAGAGTAATCTCAAGAACTTACGGATGGATTGGTGTTTAAATATATCTGACTCTTCCTTGAGCTGCATCCTCGCTCAGTGCGGAAACCTTGAGGCTCTTGACATTGGGTGTTGTGAGGAGGTGACAGATGCTGCCTTTCAGGGCTTAAATGGTGGAGACATTGAGTTGAGTTTGAAGGTTTTAAAGGTCGGTAACTGCCCAAAAATCACTGTGGCAGGGATAGGCATGCTGTTGGACAAATGTGACTCTCTAGAATACCTGGATGTAAGGTCATGCCCACAAATTACAAAGGCAGGTTGTGATGAGGTGGGGTTGCAGTTTCCTGAATGTTGTAAAGTGAACTTCACGGGGAGTTTATGTGAGCTTGATGTCTTACTTTGAGAACTGGCATTCTGCCTGGGGGAAGTTTTGAAGCCATCACTGCTTTTGAAACTTGATTACCACAACTCATGATGCGTGAGCTCGTTGTTCTCATAGTGTATTTTATCCCTCATAATATATTTGTATATTTATCATGTACATTTTGCATTGATATTTGAAATGATGTTGTAACTTGTCAAGACAAAAAAGAAAGAAAGTTGTTACTTATCTGGATTTGAATCACAGCATAAATAATATGATTGCGAGTGTGTTATTTCTTATCATGCACAGAGAATATAATTTATGGAGTCGAGCCATGGGTGGAGATTATAAAGTAGAGTGGATTCAGTTCTTGAGTCCCGAAATTGATGTATGGATGTACAGGTTGGTGGAAGGAAGGCAGTGAGCTGGAAATTTTAATGAAGACTAATAAGAGGTCATTTCTTAGTCTCTTGAACGTCATACTCTTCTGTTATGGGTCCGTCCACTGATATTTCAAATCCTGACTCATAATAATACAATTCTTGTTTTCTTGTCTTTATCTTTATCTGGTGTAGTCCAACATACAATCCTAACAAGCATCACACTTACATGTAGATATATGTAGCCTTTTTCAGAGTGGGGTGGTGAGGATGTATCGTTGTAGCTTTTAGGCATTTTAACTTTCTGGTGTGTCATCCCTCTTTTAGTTATTAATACGTGAGCAAGAAAAATTAAAAGGGGAAAAGCATTAATAATCACTTTGCCGAACAAAAAGTTTGGCACCAAAAAAGTTACATGCTCATGAAAAATAGAATTTATTTTTTCAAAAATCAGAATTGAAAATGACTGATAATAAGTCACATATCCAGGTGTAATAATAGATCAAATAAAACCAGAAAATGGAATATCTATTCATTTGTCCCCTGTGGTAGAAGGTATCACAAGTCAGTCTGTTGCTTGCGAATGTGAGAATCGGGAGGCCCCTGCACTGCAGTAAAGTTGTTGCAGTGCAGAAATTAAGGGGAACACCTTTTACAAATCGATCACAACCTTAGTAATTGTGGATATGATGTTTGATATTCAGTATGAGAAGTGAGTAGTTGGCATGTAAGTAATGATTTGACTTTTTGTGTCTGTTGGAATTGGTTATATGCATATGCCTTATCAATCATACATAGCTATCCAGCCTAGCTTGCCACATCACCATTGAACTGCTCCTCATTCCTCAGAATATATCACAATATTTTTAAAGAAAAGAGAATTTTCTCATTCATTAATTAAGTAGAAGAATTTATACATATGTTGTGGTACCATCTGTGATCGTATTGAGCTAGCTCTTAAACAATTCCTAGCTTAATTTTCATAATAATTACATCTCATCTGCTGATCTAGGGAGCTGGGAGGGAAACAAACAACCAACTCCATCTGCAAGCTTCATTTTAACAAGTCAACATACTTGGATCATCTGACAATTGTATTCATTTTCTCTGAGCTTGAGAAATTGCCTCTTCCAGATATTTGAGAGCTTTCTGGTAATTCAAGAAACCCATAAACCAGAAGTCAAAATTATCCACAGTAACTATTTCTATGTACTTTTGTGATGGCTTCTTCTCATTCTCGCTTTGGTTTACTCCCTTTATCTTATTTAGTGGGATCACCACCTGCAAAACATAGAAATAAGTATTTAGGCATGTTTGACACACAGAGAGAGAGAGAGAGAGAGAGAGAGAGAGAGAGATTGAAGAAATTAAAGATATTTTGTGAAATATAGATCGAATTAGAATTACCTTGTAGTGGACTCTAATGAGCTCTCCATTTGGAGATGTTAGTTTGATGGATTTCTCACTACAAAAGGCAATCTTGTCTGAGGAGATGAAGAGGAGGCCAGCAATAGGGCCTGCTGTGGTTGATAAGTAACACTGAGAAGCCTTCAACAGCTTCTCTCCTGCTCTAACACTAAATGCATGCTTGAACACCTTCTCCAACCCACCCACTTGAAGAATCTTAGCCCCCAGCCTCAACTTCCCCTTCACTGTCTCACTGATCTTAGGCCCCAGTCTCACTGCATTTTTTGTACCAAAATTAATCACTAACTTAGTCAATGCAACTCATATAAGATTTTATTATTTCAACTCAACTGAAGAAATTAAATTCATCCTTACCATGCTCTTTGACTCCATTCGCAAAACTGTCTGCCTTTTTCCCAAATTTGTTCATTCTATTAAGCACTGAATTCACTCTACCTGCAATGACAAAGCCATCATCCCATTAATTACTTACACATTAGTCCAATAATCAATATATAATTAATGATTGGTTCAATAGGTTAAATTTAAACTAAGGGAAGGAATTATTACATACTTTGTCTCAATTTTGAAGACTCGGTTTCAGGATCAGATGAAATATGATATTGAATAGCAGGAGGATCAGGTAGAAGTAGTGATCCCTTTGGTGATCTCTCAAACGTGTATGCTAATGCTGCTGAGTTGATTGGAATTCCAATAACTTGTCCTCTCTCAAGTGAAGTGCCTTTCATATTTGATGATGGATCGATAGATCAAGTAGCTAGCTAGCAAAGGAATTGATCACTTAATTGCTGTATACAATATTCTCCACTACTCTTGCTAGAAGAGAACAGAGGAAGTAGTATTGCTTAGTAATGATGTGGTTGATGATGATGATGAATTCTAATTGTATTCTACATATGTATTTAAAGGGGCGAAAATAGTTGGTGAATTTTAAACTTTTTGGTGCATGAGTCATGTCTGGCTCATCACCGGGAATAAAGGCACAGGCATACACTCTTAAAGATTATTTTTTTAAGAAAGAAAAGATAATGGGAAGATGGTATCTTTGCAAGGTTGCTTTAATAAAAGACATTTTAATTAAAAAGCTGGTCCTCCAAGTCTTCATTTGTGTGTTTTGCATAAAAATATGAAATCAGATCACATTCCAAGTATATTAATATCAGGGTCACAATATTAGGCTCTTAGCATGCATGTGATTTGGCTGATGTGACAAATTTGATCACACAAATGCTTTTTCCCTTTCTCTTTCTTCTCTTATCTTATCTTACAAGAGGGCTGGCTGGTGGCATCACAAAGCTAAAATGCCACCTCAAAAAGTTTCAATGACACCCTCTCCTACACTTGAGAATACATATATGTATATGATCAAACCATGCAATGCATGATGCTTGAAAAGCTTTCCCAACTAATCAGGACACTTTGCTTTTTTATTTTATTTGATCCTTGGGCTGATTCGCAAAGCTATAAAGTACTCGGCCATGCAAGGGAATGCCTAACAATAAAGATTGCCTCCCCAGATGTTGGAGACTTCATCACCTATTTGAGATTGCATCAAATTAACTACCAAACCCAATTGCCTCTGTGTGTACATGTGTGTGTGCTCTTTGCTTCTCCTAAAAAGTGGATATTAATACTGTTGTTTCACCTAAAATTTCAAACTCACGTCAAGTTTGGATTGGCTTTAATATGTCCATGAATTCAACCTCCAAAGGAGACATTATTATATGATCATGCATGCAATGTTGAATCTTGGCATTAATTAAGTTTCCAAATTCCTCTAGTAACCCTAAACCTGAAAACTTGTTGTTTGTTCTAGTGTTTGAGGATTTGATTTAGAAAGGTGAAGCGTGTTAATTGGTCAAAAGAGAAAGCCTAGTCAGAGTGCGACAAGATGACAGGGTCACAGGGCAAGTACGCGTATGCTTATCTGGACTAGAATCATCTCCAACTTGGCATTCTTTTCTTCTATTTATGTAAAGAGACCTTTTAATCTTTGAATCTAAGCTGCAAGTGATTGGTTCCCATGAGAAAAATAAATAAAGATATCTCCAACTCCACCTTTTTCGTAAATCCACCTAAAGAGTCTAAGCAATGGGTGGTCACAGGTCACTGGTGACTGGTCCGACGATTGGGTACTCAAACTTTTGTGTTTGTGGGAAAAATGGGTTGACACGTCAAAGACACTTCACTACTTCTGATCGCCCCCCATTCCATATCGGCATATCCCCACTTGTTGAAAGCGTTACCTTTTAAGAAATCGCAGAATCACACAAGGAGGTAGCTTAGTCATAATGTAACATCATATTTCAACTTTTCTGCAAAATTTCTTTTATGACGTTTTGAGCTTATAACAAATTAACAGTTGCTTTGACGATCAAGCACATCAAATTGAAAGCCATCAGTCTTCTTATCAGAAAAAGAAAAAAGAACAGAAATATATGATATTCAGAACAGGGCGGCTCAAAATGAAATATTACATTTCTCTGAGAATTCATTAACAGGGATGAGTACATCCATTGCTTTAATTGCATTCACAACCTTCTCCATTTGCATTGCTCGACTACCCTTTACCAAAATAACATCATTATAACTAACCCTGTTCACTATCTCCTGTGAAATAGTTTCTGGGTCAAGAGCATAGACAATATTTATCTCTTCAAGCAAATTCATATCCTTAGCTGCTGTAACAAACCTCTTCCCAACAAGGCCAACTAAATCGATATCAGCATTACGACAATGCTTTAGAATCATCTTGTGAGACTCCAACTCATTTGAACCTAGTTCTAACATGTCGCCAAGTATGGCAATTCTTTTGCCCCAGCAATCAATACTCTCTAGTAAGTCAATGGCGGCTTTGGTGCTAACAGGATTGGCATTGTAAACATCATTGATTATTTTGAGTCCACTTCTAGCGACTTCAAGCTCCGACCTCATGTGAACAGGAGAAAATGCTGACAGACAAATTCCACTTTGAGAAAGAGAAACTCCAACAAGAGTCGCAACTGCTGCTGCTGCACATGCATTGAGAGCCAAATGCAGACCTGGGCTAGGTATCACAAGTTCTACCCTGGAAAGGACACCAGAGCACTTTACAGTTTACACATATCTGAGAATTCACAATATTTTCTAATTCAGAAGAGAAATGCTTATGATGGGCTTACATCTCTTTATGATTCTCTAAGACAACTCTAACTCCAAGACCTCCGTCTGTGCTTTCAGACACAACCAACCGAACATCACACCCCACTCTCCGACCAAAGAGCACCTGTTTGTGCCAAGAAACAACATACTGTTTATGAATACTCTGGCACTTATGTTTGCATATTCAATGCAAAACAAGATGAACAGAAATTTCGATTACAATTTGAATAAGAAAACTTGAAGGAAAAGAATAATGCAACTTTAGTGAAGATGAAAAATGAATCCACTGGGATTAAACCATCTCATTGCTCTGATATTCATTTCATTGCTTTCCAAATTAGTCAAGTTAATTTTATATCATAAAGAAGTAAAGAAAACAGAAGAAAAGAAACAGTTCCATCAAACAAAATTTGAAATCATGAGAAATCAAATCAATTTTAATAATGACATCCAAAACTAATTTAAAAAAGGAGAAAGAAAAGCCTAGCTCACCTTTTTAACCCCAAAGGGTACATGGAGGCTCATAACTAGTGGATCATCAGCATTCAAAACACAAGCATCCCCTGGTTTTGCTTCCGCCAGAATCTCCCCTTTGGCCATGGCAATTTCCTCTAAATTCGAGAAATTCTGAGAATGTGAAGCACCCACATTTAAAATGACCCTTATAGTCGGCCGAGCCATCCTCGCAAGATCCAATATCTCTCCTTTCCCACTCATTCCCATCTCCAAAACCACAATCCCAGCGTCCCTAGGAATCCCAATTAACGACAATGAAACCCCAATTCGATTATTCCAATTCCCACAACTTTGATAAACCGGTTCGGAGAAACTTTGAAGAGCCAAAGCTATCATAGATTTTGTACTAGTCTTCCCCACACTGCCAGTCACTCCTACCACTGGACCATGGAACCTATTCCTTGCATAACTAGCCATCTTGGTCAATGAAACCACAGTATCACCAAGGATTTCAACGAAGCCCTTATCCCAATTCTCGCAAACCCGGTTCCCGATAACTCCGATGCAGCCTTTATCGGATAATTCCGGGGATATGAAGTCGTGGGCATCGAAGTTTTGGCCGGCAATGGCAAAAAACCATTGGTGGGGTTGAAGTGTTCTGGTGTCTGTAGAAATGGTTGCAGGAGGACCCCATTTCACAATTTTGCAGTTGACAGCGTCAGCAATCTCAGAAACGGTCCAAAGGGGATTATTTGGAGCATTTGGGGAACTAGGGTTTAAGGAATTTTTGGCGATGGAGTAAAAGTGCCGCCTTGGTTTAAAGATTGAGAATTGGTGAGGGAGGGAGGGGTGGGTCGTTGCTGCTGTTGCTGTTGCAGACATTGCCTCAATCTGCCTTGGCCTTATTCATTGCTTTTGTAAATGGTTGCGAATGGTGTTTACTTGAATGCAGCTTAGCAGCTCAAAACCTCAGATTGTTTTCTTCTCTACAATTACAATTTACAAAGAAATGCATAAAGCTTTGCTCTCGGTAAAGTGGTAAACCAATGTCATGCAATTAATGTATTCCTTTTCTTATAGATAATTACAAATTTTGTTCCTAAGCAGCATTTATCCCCACAAAGTACCAAAACAGGATTATTTGGACCTCTTGAAATTTCCCACCTTTGACGCTTAACAATTGTATTTCATCTGATAACATTGCATGCATACATTGGATTATTGCCATGTCAACATATGAGATCATCAAAGAAAATGTTGCCGTTCCAACCATCACAAATTCATAATAATATATTGCTCATTGATGTCCAAAGGCCAAAACCCTTTCGATGTTTTGGGCAATCACTAATTCCTTAATTTATTTAACCATCTGGCAAGCCAAATCGTTCGCATTTCGCAATTGGAGAAGTAAAAAAAGAAGTCCAAAAACATTAATTTAAATAAATTTATAACAAACTCTGCCTTAATGCTACCAAAAATATGATATAAAATGTGGAGGGTCCTCCATAGCATAACTGCTCTTTGGCACTTTGGTACCTTTCTTTATTGCTAACCATTTCCATCAAATGTTTATAAGGCAACGGATACTAGACTTCTAAGTTCTATCCACCAATAAATATCGTCATCTCTCTGGCAATTTTCCTATACAGATTCATTGTAATTCTTCCCCATATGGCTCTATTTTTTTGTCCGACTCCCCCATAGGGCTTATTTCGTACAAGAATAGACAAATACAATGAAGCATTAAACTTTATGTGCTTTGCCAAAAAGTAAAACATTCAGGCACAGAGCAAAATGATCCTCCTAATAACCAAACAGGAGCACATGCTACAAGTTCTCTGTTATTTGTACATTGTGAAGCTAAATAAATAAATAGCACATTACCTATGAGCTGTGTGAGGCATTGGATATGTCATGGGGGCCATGTTCATTGGTGCACCAGAAACAACTGATCCAGGTACAGGGGCTCTCACACCATATGCCATGTGTGGAGGGGCAGCGAGATTCACTGGTGTGCCAACAGCTGAGACAAGGGGTCCTCCAATGGGTTGTCCTATAGATGGTGCACCATACATACCAACCCCTGGCGGGCCAGCAGGAGATTGCTTGGTTGATTTACCAGAGGAACCTACTGCAGAACCATTTGCTTGACCCGTGATTGGCCCTTGGGCTGCCAGAATCTCTCCATTGTTGACACTGGTGATATCATGAATGCTTGATCGTCTTCTATCCTTGTTCATGGAATTCAAACGTATGAAGTACTTCTGTGCATGGCTTGCCACTTGCGTAGGTGTTCTCGTTACCACATAATTCCGCGATATACTTCGCCAGTCACCTTTTCCATATTTTTCCAAACCAAGAAGAAATTTCCTGTCAAGAAACAAAAATTTTAGAAATCATTCTCAAGCACAACAGAAATCACTACCCAAAAAAGAATATTGATTTCTTGGAAGTCCAGTATCCCCTTGTTTCCAAACTTTAATGCAAAGGTTAATAACCAATATCAACATTTCATTTCTGGCTCCCAAGTACATAAAATAATATCAACTCTAAAGTCATAGTTGGAATAAAATTGTGACGCCTAATGTGGCTTTATAAAATTGACAAAGCAAAATTGGTACTTGGCTGAATGTTCATTATTTTTATATATCTCTCAGAAGAAAAGAGTCAGAAGATATTGCAAGGTTGGTCTAAGATGGCAGTATCTAGGATGTGATAAGAGAAATATGTAGGAAACAACCACCAACCTAAGAGAAACCAGAGAAATGGAACACCATTGGGACAATTTGATCTTGGGAATTGGAAAAGCTTGAGATCGTATTGGTTAGATGGAGGCACCCAGGTGAATCCTCTTGTGAGCCTCCATATAGGATCTCAAGCTTTTCTAATTCAAGCTTGAGATCATTTTTTCGGTGACTTCCTCAAGATTTAACCTATTAAAAGAACCCAGGTGACAACAAAAGATGAACCCTACCAGAATGCCTCCTTAAATTGACAAAAATGATTTTACAAACATTACTAATAAACATAAATTTAATTTAATGAAATATAGAAGTCAAGCACACAGTTTGAGAATTCATTGAGAAGAAGGGAGAGATAGAGAGCGAGTATATGGCTGAGACCTGATAACAAGAACTTGAATCATACCATATATGGCTTTGTGATCATGGGATAAGTCTGATAATATGATCAGCTGATTTTTATTATATACGTAAGAAATGACTTTACATGATTTTGGATTTCCCACAATCCTCACCATCCTTCTCAACTAAAATGCCACCTCTATAAGTATTATTACACAGATCATCAAACGCACTATTTCATATCTTTCAGTTGGCATTAGTTAGGCAGTGGTATAACTGAAATTCCAAAGAAAATTTTCACCATAGAACCTGATTCCTATTTCTAAAAGAACAGTCCTTAGGAACACATTTTCACCATGGGAATATGGGTAGTTGATTGGACCTTACTAGTTGTTTCCTGGCATAAGGATAGAGCCATTTCATTAATCATACGGAGCCCTGGGCCCATGATCATCACCACTTTAAATAACAATAGTCTCATAATGTCTTTATCCTGTGTGCCTCTAATTTATCCTTTTTGAACTCTTTCCTATCAAAATGGTATATCCATAGATAAGTAGAGTGATTGGACCACATTTTAAGAGAATATTGCCATTACAAAATTAATCATCTTCCAGCAACTCTACCCGAACCTTTCCCCTAGCACTACTGAAAGTATATTGTGCACTTTTTGTATGAGCAACACAGCCTAATCTAAAAACACTAAGAAAATGAAAGATCTTTTTTCACTTTTTTCATATGCTTCTTTTTTATCTCGTCTTTTTTCATATGCTTCAAGTATGTACTTGGAAACAGAACTGTTGGGAAGAGGGTAATAAAAATACTCGACCAGAAAAAGAATCTAATGGTGATTTTCTACTATGGAAACACATCTGTGTAAAGAAAGGAGTACGAAAATACAATCTCCCATCCTAAAGCTAGCCAGAGTAAGGCAAATGATAACTACATTTGACACCTTATTTCTCTAAGTCCATAAAGAAACCATTTTTCTTTCTGATAATAATTACTATTTAAATCTAATTCTACAGATCACATATTTCTGCTAAAAAATTACCAGCCAATCACAACTTGAGTTAAGCAAGAGTGGCAGTTCCCTGTCACTTCATCCCACTGCCAAATTGAGAACCGCCAGTTTCCTAATATTCAGCCCAATGCAGTAGTGCAATAGCTGAGGCAAGGCATATACCAAAATCATTATATTAGGATACAGGCAGTCCATCCGAGAACACCAAATCCCGAAGAAACCTAAATATAAAATAAGCTAAAAGGCTCTAATTTAAGACAACCAATTCTAGAGGTTGCACAATACCAAGTCGTGTTAGAGATAGTTCATATTACCATGTTAAAATTATTTACAATTTTTTTCTTTCTCATGCAAGTTTTCATCTTTCTAGATTTAAAAACTAGTATATAGTGGTAATCCTGGAGATAAATATATACATAAAACATCAATAGCTACTGACATAGAAAATAACACCAAAACTCTATTAAAATCAAACCATGCATCAATATAAAAAGAGTAGAATGAGAACAGTCAACTACCATGCTAGATGTGTTTTAAATATGAAAATTCCTTGTACCAAAAAATATATATATATATATATATATGAAAATTCCATGGATTTTTCACTTATGCCATTATCATCCAAGAATATAGTGCAACAGTATAACCTAAGAGCTTGATAACCTATGCCATTATCCTTCAATACTGAATTATTGAAACATACCATGGTTATAGTAGAAATACTTTGGTTATGGAAGTTGTGCAAAATATAGAGCTTGATACAGTTTAACCAACTATCATCACCATAAAAGTGCAACTTCAGAAAAATTATTATTGGACAAGCCAACTTAAGATCATAAAGCAGCACAGGGACAAAACTCATGGTTAAAATGTACGAAATTATCTCAAAGGCATTTCTACTGTTAGCTATAAAAGCAAAAAGACACAGATTGGAAAGAGCAACCTATTTTTAGCCTGATTTAGATACCCCAAAAATTCCATCTATGATTAGGGAAAGAAAATAATTAGATAAAAAATAATATATTCACCTGTGTTCATCTTCTGTCCAAGCAATCCCCTTACGGCGTTCCTGATCTGTCCTTGAAGCCTTACTTCCATGATTAGGTTCACCGCTGTAGTGTCCAGTACGTTCACCCTTCTTACTGGTTCCCTCATCACTGGCATGGCTTGTGGAACCCTCTGAAGAAGAATTGTAGCAAGGGAGTGGCACACAACCAGCTTCGATCTGGCTTATATCATCAACTAAGAGTTCATAATGATGTTGTATCTCCTCTAGGGTTTTCCCTGGTACATCAGCTGCAATTTTCTCCCACCAATCTGAAGAACCCTCGGGATAAGTTGCCAGGGCAATCTCAAATGCCTTATCCTGCTCTCGACTCCACAAGGAGCTACTACCCGCTTCATCCATAGTCATCTATATCCAAAATATTGCCCACAGGAAGGGAAAAATGAATATAGCAAACTGCTTTGCAATTTACGCTACACCATTCTAAAAAGTATCAATTTTTAGAATTGCTCTTGGGGTGGGGGGGTGGTGGTGGTTGGTGTTGGATCTAAATTATCTTAATAGTGGGTACCAGTGACAACTTCTTTGATGGTGGGCTCAATTATGGGAAGCAGAGTGTCAGACGAGTCATACCATAGAGGTAAGCAAGAGCAAAAACAAACAGACCCAGAAAACGCCCAGGAAGCTAACCCAGATACCACCTCCAATAAAAAATCACGCTCAGTGAAGTATGCGAGGATTTCAATGGTGATTTGCCCCACAATTTAAGAATTGGACTCTTCTGAATTGCTGACCTATTGATGAACGAAAAGGCACAGAGTTTAGTTAGACCATGAGAAATATCTGCAAACCATAATATCAAAGATGCAATAAATGGCAGTTTAAGAAATGAAAAAGAATTAACTGCAATTGTAAATTCGGTAGAATGGTAATAAGTTTTTTACATTGTGATATATGAAAGAGACTATCAAGTAATCAAAGAAAGAAGAAAAAACCCAGAATGGACAAGAATAGCATCAAACAAAGAAAAAAAACTCAGAAGACTTTAGTGGACAAGAATAGCAATCATACTGCCATTTTCAATTCTACCAAAAAAAAATCCCAGTTATCAGCAAGCCCACTGATATGAATAGTTTTAACAGCACAGGCCCACAAAGAGTTATCCTTCTACTCCAACCCACTTTTTTGAAACTAAATTTTACAGTTTCTACTGCAGTCTCCTTATCCTTTACTTTCTGCTTCTATTTAAGAAGACAGTAAAACCACCATAAACTACATCCCATTGCCCAGCCGCTGATAAGCAAAGTAATAACAATTTAACTTTCAACCATTAGACCCATGACCCTTTTGGCTCTCCAACGTTCTTTTCTTATCAAAAGAGTTACTTTCTGCTTCTATTTAAGAAGACAGTAAAACCTCCATAAACTACATCCCATTGCCCAGCCGCTGATAAGCAAAGTAATAACAATTTAACTTTCAACCATAAGACCCATGACCCTTTTGGCTCTCCAACGTTCTTTTCTTATCAAAAGAGAGAAAAAAAAAATATCAACATAAGGGTACATGAGTACGCAAGAGAATAGATGCCCCAAATCGAAGCCTACACTATACTTGGAGAACCCCATCAAAAAGTTCCCACCTTTATGCTCAGTGAATAAAACCCACATCGAAAAGTAAAACCCAATAACCAGAGAAAGACAAATTGCCTAAAATACATATTACATAGTTCTAAACACTATCAACTTCTGACAGTTTAGCCAACAAGCAAAGATTTACTTCCAGAACCAGTGCAAGATTGTACTAACAAGAAAGTTTAACCTAACCCCTGTTAACCTAACCTCTGTGTAAGACCTTTCTTCACCTCCTCTCTATTCGCTCTCTTTTGTCCACCAAAGAGAATTTTTACCAAAAGTGAAAATTGACAGTTTAGTATATTTTACAGCAACTTTACAAAATACACACAATAAACAGAATTATAAGCCTTTTTTTTGGGGGTCAGAAAACGGAATTAGAAGCCTAATAAAAACAAATTGGGAGCATCCAGAATTTGGATAAACCCAAAAGAAAACCAAGTCTGGAGAGAAAAATGCCCCAAAAGAGCATGGGAATTACAAGGGCACTCAAAGAAATTATGGACGATGTTGATGGGTCATCCTGAAATATCCACAAAGGAGGTGCAGGATGGGACCGACTTCAACTAGTTGCACATACAAGGACAGCTGGGATTGAAAAGGGCTCATCCATATGATCCCAACTTGCTATACACTGGAATCTACAGTCCTACCTATTAATATCTGACAGATAAAACTATCCAGACGGGAGAGAGAGAAATTGGGTTTTCTTTCTTTTCTATTCGTTGTATGATTGTATCCAAACAAACATAACCAGTGATATACATATGTCGGGATACAAGATAACTATGTGCAGTTGCAGAGCAAAATAAAAAAAAATGACTTGAAAAAAGAGTGACATGGGTGTATCTGAAATTCTGAATTGAAACCATCACCTTTCTCTTTTTTCTGTTGCACGGAGGAAATGATGCATAATTTTCTCAGACTTTCAGTTGTGAGACTGTTGCACAAAAAAGAGTCAAAGAGGCTGTCAATATAAAGATCGGAGACACACCTCCTACTAATTTTGGGTCCCACACTGTTATTATATTATCATTAAAAATTATTTATCCTAATTGGATTGATATTGATGTTACCAAAAATAAGTTACCAAATTTCCTGCCCTCTTGAGTTTCTTGTTTTGGGATAAAATCCCGATAGTGACTGTGAGTAGGATGGTTAGAGTTCAATTTTATCTGCTGTAATTAAAAAAAAAAAAGTTACCTTTTTTACATATATTATTTACAATCACATCCTTCTGTTTTTTTAAGAGAAATTGGCAATCTATATAAAGATTGGAGACATACCTCTTTACTAATTGAACACTGGGCCCTACAACATTATATTATACACCTTATCATATCATTTAAAAAAATTATCCGGAGTTTTCTTTTTGGAAGTTACTAAATTCCTGCCCTTTCCTTGTAGATTTCATCAGCAATCATGTAAGTTTCCTAAGATGGCAAAAAATCAAGTTTTCTTTTTGTATATACAGGCAATCACATACCTTTTCTGTTTTTGAGGGAAATGTATCCAATATAAAGATGGCTCTTAGTAATTTGGGTGCTGCAATATCATACTAATAATCTCTATACTGAATGTGCAAGTTGCAATTCCTGAAATCTGTTGCAATTTGCTAAGCAACCACATGTACGTACATGATTTCGCTTCACACTCCAGACTGATTATGGCCCGTTTTTCTCAAGTTGCAATTGATTATTGCGGCTAAAAGCAAAAGACACCTTTGAATGCTTGCATTTGTGGCCAGTTTTAGACAGCAGCTTCAACTTTTGTATAAATCATTTTCTTCAAATATTTTTCTAAACTACAGGGATCATAACAAAATTTGACCGTTTCTTTTAATCAAAATTGGGTGCTGTTTTCAGTTGCCGGTGTTCTTTGACTTAGAGTCCAACTCAGCTTCTAAATTGCTAACTTAGCATTTTTTGGCTAAGATAATTTCTTAGTTGATAAATTCCCTTCAACTATATTAGTTACTAACCAAGTACTAGAATCTATTATCTACAAATCCAAATTAAATGAAAAACTGATGTGGCATGTCAAGAAATTTTATTTCAAAGCCAAAAAAGCACCTTTTGAAGATGTTATTTACGATTTGTATGCTGACTTCTACACAACCACAACAATAATAACATAAATGGCGATGTGACATGTTAATATGCTGTCATTGTTTGCATCATGGGCAACACACGACCAATATCTGCTCGGGTTACTCATATATGAATGAATATTATATGAAAACCGTCAAGATTATAGGAGTTGATTCAAACCCAGTCCGATTAATTTTGGCCCATGGGTTAGTAACTGGATCGGGTCTATTAGTCCATGCCAAATTGCCAACTACCCTATTTAAAACAATTTAGCAAGCAGAAAACTTCTAATGGTTTAACTAGAAGAAGGGGACAAATTACATCCCAAATTTACAGGCCCAAAAATTGAGAGCCAGTTTGCTGCTGCATCTATATCACCTAACATTACATCAGAAGAATTGAAGTTACATAACAGATGGCGGCTTCTTTTTTGCAAAACCGAAAGAAACAAAAGAATATCATTACAAATCAATTAATAAGTTGGAGAAAGTGCAAATGCAATTCCTGTTGGCACGAAATGTCGTAATGATAACATGAACGCCAACCACCAAAAGGAAAACATTTACACAAATAAATCTTCATAATCTTCTCTTGTTCTTCTGTATAATTTACACCCCAGACGAAGACGTCCGGTTTATCCTTTGTGCGCCCAATTTTGGGGCAGCAGGTTTAGCTCCTCGGCCTTTTCCAGCTGCTAAGGGCTTTGCCTTGGTAGTAGGTTGGGGAGCAGCAATGGCAGCCCAAGGATCATCATCATCAACTGCTGCACTTGCTTTTAAAGTCAAAGGTTTTGATGTTGTTTTTGGTGCCGGAGCAGCAATGGAGCCCCATAAATCATCATCTTCATCTTTGATAGCCTTGGTTGTGTTTTTTGGTCGCAAACTTGTTGCTATAAAATATAACAAAATTTTCCAATTAATTAACACCACAAATGTATAACTAAATATTTCCAATTGATTAACAAAAAAAATAGTACCTTGTTTTGGCTGCGAAGCAGGTTGCAAGACTGGCCGCTTTTGAGCTGCTTGAATGCTCGTAAGAGCTGGAGATGGTTTATGCTCTTCAAGGGGTTCAATATCATCCCACCCATCCTTGTCACTTTCATGCTCTTCATGAATTCCATTTTCAAGTTCTCCCCAGCCATCTGTTGATGTAGGGGACTCGGGTACATGTTGATCAGCAAAATCTGTTGTCGAACTTACATGGGCAGGTGCAGTGGTTGGAGTATCCATTACTGGGATTGAAAGAGAATAACAATATAAGAGATTGAATGTGAAAGAAGGCAATCAAATAACTGTAGGGTAGAAGCGGAAATATGGAACATATGATAGCCCAATCATCTTTTTATGCAAAGAAATAGTTCCACATCTCTCCTGTACTTGGGGAAGGAACAAAATAGATGTGGAGAGACCCCCACCCAAACTAATTAGTGGAAGATGGATGCTTTTCAAAATACACTCTTAAAACAATAATAGCAAGGTAAAAAAAAAAAAAACCAAACTATAAAGCTACAATAAGATTGACTTGATTAAAGACTGATTTGAAGGTATGTCCTGTGAAATATCAAATGTCAATATGCAAAAAGAAAACAAAAAAAACATTCCACAGAATTTCCAACAAGCTAAACACATTTATAGAAACCTAGACTACCTAGTTATGAAGATGTGTACCTGAGCTTGCATCAGAAGTTGTCTTAGTAAGAGACGAGCTGGTATTCACATGAGCAAGTGGAGCTTGTTCTGAAGGTTTACCCTTGAGAGTCAAGGAGCTCATTGCCCATCTGCATGATAATTAGAGTTTTAATATAGAAGTTGACAAATGACAATAAAATCGTGCACCAATATATAGATATAGCTACATGGAGGAACTACTCAATTGCATCCCATCAAAGTGGCAGAAATGGAGTTGACAAAAGAAAAATTACTAATTAAGATATTCTAATTCTAATATGCTGAAAAGTCCTAATCAACTCACCCTAGTAAACTAGCATTTCCTGGTATTGATGAGATTCCAATGCCTGCAGACCCAGCTGTATCTCCTGAATTTGCCTACAAAGGACCACAAAAATAAATAAATAAATGAAATTAACATGACACCTTATTCAAGGCAGATATCTAAAATTTCCTCTGAACCTTATTCCGTTATCTATACATACTATATTTGTCTTTTGCAAATGAGAATAACTCTGATGGACCACCACAAAAAGAGTGTAGCAAGGTCAACTTTACACAACTTCATAGATGACATAATTGATATGGGAACTGATTCATGATCTCTCTCTCTCTCTCTCTCTCTCTCACAATTAAAAAGCTTTTATACTTCGACACACGCCACAAAAATTGCTTCTAATATACCTACATGCAGATATGAAAAACAGAAAATGCTTTTGAACCAAACACATCAAGAATTATGACACACCTTCTCATATGATTGCTTCACTATCTGCAGAAACTGATCAACAGCTTGAAATGCCTTTGATCGTACATCACTGTTCCAAAGATAAAACAAAAGGTACAGCAACCAATGCAGAAAGAAGCAAAACGTTAAAAATGAACTAACATTCACACGATAATATCTGCTACAAGGATTCCCATTAATAATGTATGAAAGATACACCAAATGATCTCAAAATTTCTTTTCCCCCTTACAGCCTTAGTGATGATTTTCCCATACACTTTCTTTCTAACAAAGAACCCACTTGAAGTAAGCATTCTTCATTATGCACATATAGAAAGCATGTTATACACCAAACATAATCTCAAAATTTGTTTTCTCCCTTACAGCTCTTAGTGATGATTTCCCATACACTTTATTCCCAACAAAGAAACCACTTGAATGTTCAGCATCCTTCATTACTCACATGTAGAGATAAGTAATGCTAAGGTTACCAACTATTATCCTAATGTGACACATGACATGACAGTTTCTTGTTATAAATAATTAAGGTCTAGAAGGGGCTCAGATATGAACAAATGAAATACTGCCACATCAGTTAGGACCTAAATTTTGGGATAATAATTTGTATCTCTAGTATCACTCTATTGGAAAAATGGCGATGACAATGTACAACCACCACCAGCATACTTACTTGTCAGGATCAATGGTAAGAACAACAACATTTGGGAGAATTCGAGTTGCAATCTCAGTGATGTCATAATAAGAACTGGTGGCACATAAAGCCATAATACCTGCCAGAATATTAATAGATTTGAAGAGTTGACCCATGTCAAAAACTGAAAAAAAGGAAAAACTTAAAACACATAATTCCAAAGCCAAACTATTATTCAAAAATGAATCTGGTAAAAAAATAGACATGGATAAATAGAAATTCGGATACCTGCTCCTCGGGCAGGTGAGAAATTATCACGTAATGCACGGACAGTAAATGCATTAATCAAAACTCTTTTCCTTGTCTGCATTTAGATATGAACCATCAGTTGACATCTTAAAAAAGTAAAAATCTTATCAAAGTCTGTTGACAAATTACCACCAAATGACCAATGGACCCATGTATTACTTAAGAGAAGATCAACAAAATTAGAAAGTATGCACATCCAACAAGAAGTTTGAGTGGTTCAAAAATGCATATGAAACAGTAGATGTGGCAACTTGATGATACTAACCCCTTCATTCAGGTGGCTTGCAATGTTCCCTAGTAATATAGTGGTGTTTGTTCTAATTGCTGGTTCTTCATCAACCTGCAAGACAAAGAAATTAAACAGATAAAACAAAGAAAATAAAAAGCCAGACAATGGCTATATTCTAGTTTCCAAGCACCACACTCACGAAAAATAATAATAATAAATGAAAACATGAAGAAACCTGATGTGATAATCTACATTACAAACATTATATTGAATCCTAAGTCAGGGGTGTTAATTCAGAAGTTAAAGTCATACCTGTAATTTTGAAAGATACTTCAACAACGACCCTGAAATGGTACGTTGAGAAAGCTACAAAGTAGAGAGACAAGCCTATTAGAAAAAGGAAAATCACATAATTTGACACTTTAGAATGATAGTATGACCTTTTAAACTCAAACAAACACAGGTATATAATTATCCAACAAGAAAGACGATTTGAGATGAAAACATTAAATGGATAAGCAGACTGAACTGTCCCAACAAAAAAACGCAGTACAATGTCAAACAGAGCAAGTCATCAAAAGCCTATGTTGGATTGAGCTTGGCTTTAGGCATAGTTAGCGGTTTAAAATAAAAGCATTGTTGAAAGCTGTTGCACACCTCCAACTCTAGATCTCATGAAGTATGTTCTTGATCTATATATTCTTCCTCCTTCCTTTTAAACCCTAAACAAACCAAATGATATGGCCCCTTTCAACTATGCATGATTACACACTTCCACATCTAGCGGCTATGGTCTAGGTGTCCCATGCTTGAACCCACTATGTAGCCAATAAATGACATATATAAAGCCGACCAAGCTTGGTGACCCCAACTCATTTCATGAAGTATGCTCATGTCCTTGTTCTATCTATTCTCCCAAGCCTAAACAAAACAAATGATATTAGCCCCTTCCAACTCACATGAGAGGTCACAACCTCCACATTCCACATCAAAGGGCTATAGTTAGGGTGTCCCATGTCTGAAGCCCTTGTGTAGCAATCAATTGGAACATCTACACTATTATATAAAACCAACAACTGAGTTTGGTGACCCCCACTTGAATCTCTGAAAAAATCTCTTCCAAAGAAACCAGCTTAGAAATCTTCAGACATTTTTAACACCAAATATTCCAAAAACTATGTCGAGGCTGTGCCTTCTAAGTCCAACCACTCACAAGCAAATGAACTTAAATAAGGAATGGTGCAAGCATATATTTTACATGAGGAAAGGTCTGTGGCTATAATATCAAACTCCAAAATCCCACACCATCAGGGACATATAGATATCCAATTAAAATAGGATTCCAGGAAAGGTGGACATGGCATACTCTTTAAAATCTTATGAAGTAAATTAAAATAAATAAATAACATAAAAAAATTGACCAGATGAACAAGAAGTAACTCATCAAAACTAATTACCCTACCTACCATGTTCCAAGATTCTAATAACATTAGCAGTGGCTTTCATAATGTATAAATATTACAAAAGCATGCCACAAAGTGGGTATTCTACAACCATAAAATTTGGTGCACTAACCTTGGGAGCTAGAACAAGCATGGACTTAAGAGTCAGTTCCCGGAGAAAAGCAGATGTGTCAGAGAACCCGGTAGCAACGTGAGGGTAAACCTAATTCCAAACATCACATGTAATTTTAGAATTTAGAAACTAGTACTGAATCGATGCAACACTAACAACATTTGCTACAGAATGCAACTAGAATTTTCTTGATTAAAAAGAAATAGTTAATCATTGACTTCATACTTGCTCATCAACAACTTGTGCCGATAATGATTCTCCAAATTGATCAATATGTTGCAAAAGACCAACTCGAATAGCTCGGTCATTGGAAGCAAACAGTTTCACAATCGTTGGCAGCACCTAAATGTATAAGCAAGAATTCCCATGTCAGGTTATTACAACGCTAATAAATAAGAAGAAAAGAACCATAAGAAACAAAAGACAAAAACAAAAATTCCACAATTCAAGAGAACTTAACACAAAATACAAGATTCATAACATATAAAGTCAATGCAGAAGTACTGAAACAGTATGACCTTCACGCTGAATTCTTCGGTTGAAAGCCAGGACCCCATTTTCAACAATGCATTCAAAGCAGGTGCAGCAGCTGAACCAAATTCAAGGGCAGAAGCTAATAAAGGAAGTAACTGTAGAAACCAGGAGGTAAGATTACAATTGATATTAAAAAGGTTGATTATACATTCCAAGTAGAAAAAAAAAATTACATAATAGTTCTGAAAACTCACACCTTTTTCAGGACAATCTGACGAGGTAGCTGCTCTGCTAAATTTGGAAGCTTGCGGAAGAAGGTATCCTTCTCAACACTATCTTTCAAATTCAGAATTTCCATGAAATGGATTGTATCCACCAACTTGTTTTGGAAATATTCTGCCAATCCATTTTTTGCAATACTTAGCAAAAAAATAAGAAATTAAACTAACAAAAAGTTGTTTCCTAGTACCTAGACATAATTATATTCCCAAAAAAAACATTAAAACAACCCAAAATTCAGAAAAAATGTATTAAACATGCACACACAAAGCATTAAATCCAGTAGGAAAACTACCAGGTGCAAATAATAGACTGTCAAATGCCAGTAAATCCTTGAACTATGTAAACAATTAACTCAGGAAAGGAAAGATAGATCACCGCTATTTTCTATAAGCTTCGACGTATTCAACCTACGAGAGGGCATGGAACTCAATAGCCGCTGATAATCTGGAAGTAGAGACTGTGAGACAAGAAAATAAAGAGACGCAAATGAAAATAAAATCTTTAAAAGGATTAAGGCCGAAAAACTAACACATTCTAGACAAGAGAAATTAGAAAGAATAAGGTTATCACTGACTTGACAATACAAGGCTAACCTTTGGAATAGAAGCAGTGTTACGCAACTCCTCAGTTTTGCTTAACTTCAGACCAGAGAAGAGCTCATAGATAAGGCAGCCTATCAATTTCAATGAAGAATTTAGATACTTAAGGGATGCTTATAATTCACAGTTCAGCAACAAAATATGACATATTCAACAACTAAAAAAGCAGTAAATTAGTATAAATGACTCAGTAGAAATTTTCTTTTACTAGAAACATAATAACTTAATTAATACAAACTAATCAGCAGTAGATCAGCAGTGGACCAGCAGTCACTGAAACTACAACAACATTAACATTACAATATCAGCATTACATCAGACAACATAAAACCTTCAAAAACTAACAGCTGAGTTAAGATACAGCAGCCCTCCAATCCATGTTAAGAAAAAAAAAAAAAAAAAAAACTAATCCATTAAGTACCAAAGTCCATAGCAATGACCGAAATAGACCCCACCCCACAAAAATTCCACACCCTTTCCACTAAGCAACTAAAAAATTTCGCAATAAGCAACCCAAGAAATTTCCATTTGCCAACAGAGTACAAATCCACAAAACTTTAGCATTTCTCTCTCCACCAAAAGCACAAAATTCTCTATAAATAGCGATGCACAAGAATATGGAATCACCCAACTCAACCTTGCTTCCCAAAACAACCTATATCACACGGGACAAAAAACTAATAACCATAAACAGACCAGACCACTAGAGACTTACCTAGGCCCCAAGAATCAATGGCCCATGGTGGAGACTTTCTGATTGCAGCCCAATCGGACTTCACCAACTCCATCGGTTTGTATTGTGCTCCAACAAGCCAGGCGTATTGCTGAAGGCAAATAAGAATTAGTGAAGAACATATCCCAATTCTGACTATTCCTAAGCAGTTTTCAAAATAAATATCCACAAGAAAAGATCTTTAAGGGAAACAAGCACCATTTCATCCATCCGTCATTACTGCAAGAGAAAAGAATTAAACTAGGAGTAGAAAAGTAAACCCTCCCACTTAGGTCAAGCTAGGTAAAATCTGAAAACTTAATGTACAAAAGTCCAGTGTAACATTGTCCTTTCTGAAAATTGAGACCGCACAGAGAAAGTACAACCTTCAAGAATTGATCATGGAGACAATTTCAATATAATTAAGCAGAGGATGTGAGTCAATTAAGAGGAAGCAGGCTTCAGTGTGATGGATCACATTGGAAGACATGCTTACCATCATTGGTCCAGCAGAAGCCTCATTGCTGCCATCAAACTCGGATAGAACATCAAAAGCATGCAGCTTCCAGTCCAAAGTTTGAGTTACAACAACACTGGCCAAGCAAACGTTGGCATGAACCTGCAGTAGCCAAAGTTTGTGAAACAGTATAACTATGACTGGAAATGATATGCTTATAATATCGGTTATGAAAACTTACAAGTTTACAATCATTATTTAAGAAGCTGACAGCTTTAGCTATCTGGTGCAGTCCCCATGCGAAATACTCATCTCTGACATCAAAATCAAAATCACACTGTAAGCGAGTTGTAAAATGGTACAGCCATCAGGAATTCAGGATCAGGTCCTCAAAAAAATATAATATAGGATAGAGGATGCAGTTTGGAGAGCAGATTGTTAATGGTTATACCTTTGGATACCTTGTAAACTGAGTTCCTTGATCTTTTCGGAGAGTGGCATAACAGGCTCGGTAACAATATAGATAGTGTGCTTGGTGGTAGAAGCATCCACAATTTCAGCCTCAGTACTATGAAGAAAGGCTAAGATATTTGGATGTCTGACCTGAATTGCATATTGGCATGTGATTTTGTGAAACACAAGCAAGCAAGCGTGAATGAATGATAATGAAGACGTAAAAGCAACACTTACAGTACGGAGACGCTTGACACCATTGCGGGCAGCGGCCAAATGACCATCCTGAGCACTACTTCCAGAAATAGAAAATATAGACACCGGAGCCCCATCGTCCTGAAATCCCAAACTTCAGATCCACTCATCCACATACACAGGTGATGAAATTCAAAGAAACACAGATAAAAGACAGAGTATAGAGAAGGTGACAGACCTTGGAGGTGCCCCGGAAGTGAGACCAAGAGCCCCAAGCAGAGGGATAAGCTTCGCCGATGTTGTAGGGTAGATCTTTGGGTCCAGTCCCAGATCCACCCACGACTCCCTTCAAGAATTTGAGCATCGCTTCTCGTGGTACGCTGAAAACGGCGTCGGGTAAAGTCCAAGAGTATCAATCAGTTAGATCCTATACTGTGCTATCACACTCTTTCCCTCTCATTCGCCGGTCGGTTCCCTACTCTTCCTCTTCCTCTTCCTCTTCCAGTCCTCCACCTCCGCCTGCTCCTCCTCCTCTTGTCTTGTCTTGACGTTGCTTTTTTTTCTTTTTCTTTTTTTCCCAAATCCCGATCGGAATGGGTTGGATCTGTGGGTTGGGTTGGGAGTCCACTTCATTTTTTAATATATTAATGTCTTCGTGTTGTGTTGTCTGGTTTGGGCTTGGGCTTCATTGATCAGGAACCAATATAGTTTATAATTGTAGCCATTATTATTAATTAATTAATTATTAACGTGTGTGCTTTGCAAACTGCCAGTTTGCTGCTTTGCCAAATCAGTGTGTCCATTAGCTGCTATTCGGATGCTGCTGGGATAATTAGATTCACTTAATTTTAGCATAAATTGATTTAATTTATAAATAATAATAATATTGTGAAATTGCCTCTGCGATAACTTGAAACCTCAGGTCACCGGTTCTAAAGTCTCAGAATTATATTATGCAGAAAAAGAAAAACACATTAATTAATAATAAATAAAGTTGTTTGTTCCCTTCTAAGTTCCAACATCGAGCAGAGGAAGAATTAAAAGAGAGGTGGTATTATATGGTATTGGTAATTGGCGCATTGGTAGGCAAGCAGATCCACGACTTCCTGACTCTCCAACGACACCGTAAATTTGGTAGTGAGTCCACTTTTCTCACTCCGAGTCTTCTCCTTCTCTTCAGGGTTTAGAGTTCAGAGTTGAAACAATTGTCATTGTTCAAATCAAGTCTTCAAATCTAGAATAAATGGGCAAGGCCTCAGTGATCATATACTTATCCATAGCAGTCCTGCTCTTGTTCCTCATCTCCCACTCCCCCAAGAAACCCGCAAACCACCGCCACCGCCGCCTCAAGCTCCGCTCCAACTTCACCTTCTCTCCTCCTCTCCTCCACCATTCCCACCATGACCCCATCCCCTTCGACCCTCTCGTCGCCGACATCGAGCGCCGCCGTGAGGACCGCAAGTGGGAGCAGCAGCACTTCGATCACTTCGCCTCCAATGACTCCGCCCCCGCTGCCCAGTCCCAGCCCGAGTGGGAGGAGTTCATGGACGCTGAGGATTACTTGAATGACGAGGACAGGTTCAACGTCACCAACAGGTTGCTCTTGTTGTTTCCTAAGGTTGATGTCGGCCCCGCGGATGGCTTCATCACTGAGGACGAGTTGACTCAATGGAACTTGATCCAGGCTCAGAGGGAAGTCATGCATAGGACTCAAAGGGATATGGAGCTTCATGACAAGAATCGCGACGGCTTCGTTTCCTTTGCCGAGTATCAGCCCCCAAGTTGGGTTCAGAATGCAGGTACCCAACACATGTCTTTGCCTCTTTTCTTTCTTGTCTTTGTAAATTGCAAAGATTTTTTGGTTATTGCTCATACTTTTCTTCAATAAATGTTATTTCATTAGATTAGCTTTCATGCTGAATTTTAATCTATGGTATGTGGAATTGGTAGTGTCATTCTGTCATATGTTAGCAGAGTATCAATGGATGAGAAGAAACTTGTATCTCATAAAAGGAACTTTTGTCTTCGTTTTCCCTGATCAGGGTCCTATGTTATCAAGGCCATCTTCAACTTGTTTTTATGTGATTTTCTCCTGGTTCCTGACTTATGTTCCATCTACCAGATAACAATTCATTTGGCTATGATATGGGTTGGTGGAAAGAGGAGCATTTTAATGCATCAGATGCAGATGGAGATGGTCTTCTTAATATAACTGAGTTCAATGAGTGAGCTTCTGCTTGTTTATCAACTTTCTTTTACATACAACATTCTTAATTACCTTCTTCAAATTGTTGTTGATGCTTTTTGTCTTCATTATTTTCTAGCTTTCTACACCCAGCTGACAGCAAAAACCCAAAGTTACATCACTGGTTGAGCAAGGAGGAAGTAAGGTAATATTAATTTCATCAATTTCTCTTCTCTAAAATTCTAGTTGGTCGTATCCATGCAACTCATATGGGCCTATATGTTTGTAAGATATAGTTTATGGCACAACATCAGTCTACATGAACTTTGTAGATAGGTACCATGGCAAGGAAATTTTTAAGTAACTTGATTGTAATTTCCTCTTGCTTCAACTCTCAAAATGTTATGTTCCATGTGGACTAAAAACATCTACTGACATAGGCAATGGGTGATTGAATTTTAAGTGACTTTTTCTATAGATTGATATTTTTGTCGTCAGATTTCCCTTGTACATCATCTTATTTGTCATTGCGCTCGATGTCATTTTGACACGGTTGCCTAGCTTTTCTAATTGTTGTCTTGCTCTTTGCTTCTTTAGGGAAAGGGATACTGACAAAGATGAAAAGATTAACTTCAAAGAATTCTTTCATGGCCTCTTTGATTTGGTGAGAAACTATGATGAAGAAAATCACAATTCCTCACATCAGTTTGATGATTCAATGGAGGCCCCAGCTAGAAATATTTTTGCTCAGCTTGACAAAGATGGTGACGGGTACTTGTTAAGCTGCTTTTATTATATATTATTATTCTGAGCTTCTTAAGGTTTCCTTTTCACTATTGTTTACTTGTTTTTCACTTTGTTTTTATCCATAGATATTTATCAGATGTAGAATTACTTCCTATTATTGGAAAGATACATCCATCGGAACATTACTATGCGAAACAACAGGCAGATTACATCATATCACAGGTATTCATTTTATAATGAAAGTATTTTCTTTCTTAATCTTAAGGGATCTATCAACTTGTGTTTCCTACTTCATTTAGATGTGCACTTAATTATATGAACATTGATCTAGTAACATTTTTTTGTTGTGGAAACTAACATGAATATTAGTTTTAGTCACTTTCCATTTAAGGTTGACTCATTACTGGGCAGCAGGGGCTTCATTTCCTTGGTTATTAGGATGCGTTAATCATTTCAAAATAATAAAGGCTTGTGAAGTTACACATAGCTGAAAGTGTTAAAAAATGAATGACCTTCTTTAGTTAGTTTGTTTTTGTTTTTTCTTGCATCTCGTGTCAAAATCTTGTTGATTTATCTTGCAAACTATGTTATATTCAAAGCTTAAGGGAAGTTTATAGTGTAAAGACATTGAAGATCTATAGAGCTTTGAAATTGCTGGCAGTTTATAGATTGTGCACAGTTTGATTATTTTATGTTGGTATTTGGATGGGCAATTCTTCTCTTCTTGACATCATTGCATGGTGGATTTCTACCTCGTAACCTATGAAATGGTAGCAGCTTATTAATGATGCAGTTGTTTGGAAACAGTTCTAGTGATTGATGGTTAGATAAGTTTTTGAAATAGGCAGAGTGGCTTACAATGCCTCAGTTTTTTAAGCTATCATGTGCTAGGCTTATGCACAGCCAAAGTCTTAGCTTTTTAGGGATAGAATGCAGATGCAGAATTGTAGCTGAGACATTGAGTAATTAGCAGATGAAGTTCCACAATATGGTTCCTTTAAATTTGGGTGTCGCATGAGGAAGCTTGGAATGGTAGGAAATGGTTGATGTTTCTTTCCCTTTTTTATAAGAGTAGGAAAGGGTTGATGAAGTACTATTTATCGTACATCTCCTGTGTGTGGATTGTGGAAGAATGATTTTTGTTGGGGATGATTATCACATGGATTCTACCATCATAAGAAAATTGCAATTAGTTAGAGCTCTTGTTGTGCTTTTATGAATGATTAATTCTAAAGATTGCGTTAATTTTATTATGACATACAGGCAGATACGGATAAAGATGGGCGACTAACACTGGCAGAGATGATTGAGAACCCATATGTATTTTACAGCGCTATTTTCAATGACGATGATGAAGATGACTATGATTTCCATGATGAGTTCCGTTGATGTCATTACTGCCTCTGCCTGCCTTATTCTTTTATTGAGTATGAAACAGATGATTTGATTCAACCTCAAGTCAACAGGGTTTGGTGCCCTTCAAAAATACCCTCCATGTTTCATGGCTGGGTTGCTTATCCTTCTTACTGCCTCATTCAGAATGAGATGGCCGAATTTGAAGAGTAATTTATAGGATGATTTTCATCTACGTGTCAATTTTCATACATGTAATATACTATAAACATATTATGATTGTTATTTATTGGTAGTTCAGTTCAATTATCAGTTCGTGGAAATTTATAATATTTTTGATAGTTGTAAAACTTATGAAAGATGAAAGGAAGGAAAACTCAAAAATTATGGATGAAACAGCACTAAACTGTGAACTAAAATGTTTGAAAAGCAACTTAGCAACCATCTGTCCATATTCCCTTCCCACTGCATCGTCAATCCTCGTCGTCGTCATCGGAGGGTGGAGAAGGGTCGAGGCGAGCGGCGTCCTTGGCCCAACGCAACAACTTTTCAACTTCATCGTCTTCATCAATTTCATTGTGATCGCAGGGGGCATCCATGGTAGAAGAAGAGGAGGATGGCATCGACAGTGAGGCCTTGAGAGCGGCGAATCTGGTGGAGAGGTCGTCACCAAGGACGGCCTTCAGTTCGTCGTCCACTTCCAATTTGACGGAGGATGTCGAATTAGAGTTGGATTTGGAGGCAGTGGCAGTTTTTCCAGTTTTGGGTTTGACTTTGAGGGCCTGGAACCGGCGGTGGATATCGGAGTCGAGAGACGCGCCGGATATGTGGTGGGAGTCGAGAGATAGCTTCAGGAGCATATCATCCTCTGCTGCTTGCAGCAACTCCTCAACTTCATCCTTCTCTACTTTCTTCGTCTTCGTCTTCGTCTTCCTATTCATCCCTCTCACACTCTCTTCGGTTGCCCTCCCTCCCTCAAATTCAATTGAAAGCCCTTATTGCCAGTTACCACTTGGTAGAGCTTCAATTTTAATTCGCTTTTTTCTAATACATTCCAACTTAAAACTTAACCAATTCCTTTTTAAATTGGACACCTTATATAAACAAACTATATAATCCCGTTCATCTAAGTTGGTTCTTGACCCAAAAAATAAAGTAAATGGAAGTTGGTTAAGTCGAATTGATCTTGTAAGCAACCTTTTTTGTTCAAATATTCTTTTAAATGTTTTATCTTTATTTATTAAATTATTTTATTTAGCCTTTTTTCAGTACGAGGATATTTTCTTTGCATTTTAATTAAAATTTTCACAACCTAACAAATTTTTTATTTATACATATATATATATATTATAAATAGATACCAAACATGCCAATTACCAAAAGTGGGACATGAATCTATGATCACACCATATGACAAATGTTTTTATTTACATTATATTTATCGTCAAGTAAAAACATCTTCAAATTGCCAGATCAGTAAATAAAATTCAAGAGCTTTGCAAGCAGCTGAAGCTCTGCCCCAAAATATATTGCAATACTCAGTAGTCAATACAATGAAATTCCTTCATCTTCAAAGGGCAAAACAAAAACAAAATACCCGCAAAAGGGCCAGTAATTATGAGCTCATATAAAATTTCATCAGACAGCTTTGCAGCCTATGTATCTATTCTCCTACTGTCAACCCAAACCCAAATTTGTAGTCTTTCTTTTTGTGATCTATCTGCAAAATAAAAAGTGTAAGGTCATGTTAATGTTTAGGAAATGTGACTTGGAAAGATCAAGAAAAGATGCAACTACACCAAATTTATATATGCGACAAACCATCCAATGGGCCTAGCTAGTCGGCTTCATAGTATGTCAAGAACAAAAGTTTCAAATATAAATGAAAGAAAGAATGAAATTAAATGTATCAATTTAAATCAATGTAGGCCTACCAATATATTCAATGCATCAATTTAAATCAAGCAGACTTCTCACCTCTGCAGAAAGAATGAAATTAAGACCCATACTTAATCTCTCTTCCAGAAAAGCAGCCGTGCAGCCATTGGAATCGATCTTCCCTCTAAGACGACTCTGAACCAAGCAGAAGAAAAAGTTTAGATATTTAAATGATTTCCTGAATCCGAGCATGCAAATCAAGGTTATTGTCACGTAAACAGTGCCAAACCCCACCCTGGAACCCAGAAATCTCTCCTTTCTTCTACAACCTAGACCTAACCCACCCCCTAACCCCTCTTTACTCTCCATCTTTTAAAGAGAAAACACTTATTTATGTGCTGTTTCTTTCTGTGTAGGGAACACAGATATTTGCTATTGTAGAACAGGTGTCAACATCTCCATGCCCACAGCCTAAAGGTGTCAATTTCCTTATATGATAGTTCAGTATTATCTGCCAACCCAAGTAAATACTTTGTTACCCCTACAACAAATTTAGTTAAAAATAAAAATTGAAAAACAGGAAAGAAAAAAAACAAAAAGAAATAGGAAAGTTGTTCTTTTCAGTCCTAGCGACAGGACTACCCACAGTAGAGCATGACTGCACTTTCTGGGGCTTTTGCAAGGGCAGTTTCTGTCCTTCAAAACAGAAGGAACCTCCATCATATATGGTAAATTTCAATAATACAGAAGTTTTTTATAATGTTTGTCGGCTGCTTTTCACAAAACGCAAGAGAAACTTTAAAAGTTTCTATGGCCACTGTGTTTAATGAAATCTACCAAACTTCTGAATCTGAACTGAGCCTAATATAAATATCCTGCCCAGCTTCTCAGAAGCAACAAACTAGTACTTTTGAAAATTGCCATGGCCATTGCGTATGATGATCTTTATTGGAACCTTTTGTACTTAACTAAAACAATATATATTGTCCCCCTGCTTCTCAGGGATTCTTTTCCAAAGAAACATTTGTACAGAAAGTTCCCACGTAATAACCACTCATTGTAAACCATGAATTGTTAATATAATATATATTCCTTAATAAGTACAATGTATAGATATGAGAACATTTGCAATAGTAGAATCTACCTGTCTGAGGATGTAATCATACCCAACACTTGCCGTGACATCTCTTGACATGTAGTTGTACATGAAGTCAGATGCTAGTGAAACCTACATAAATAAACAGTATAATAACTATAGCTAGATAACATATTACCTTAAGAATAACACAACTTTCTTTACCTTCTCAGATACTTTCTGGACATAGCTCAATGCAACCATTCCAGTGCTAGCAACCTGCCCCGTGGCAACCTACAGGCATGACATTGAGCATCGCATGAGTTTAAATAAAATTAAAATGCCTTTGCTTATATTTATGCCCACCACTATTAAAACCAAAAAGAAACAAGAAAAAAGACTTCTCTTACTTCTTTATTTACAGAAACTTCAAATGCATGCGCAGCAACATGGGAAAAAATCAATACTTTATGGTCATTACTACTCAACAATGATAAAGATAAACAATTCTTTTATCTAGACTTTTAGTCATGATTTGAACAAGAAAGAATTGTCAGAACTTGCCCTACCAGACCTAATATACGTGTTTCGGGTTCTGCTTCTGGGATTTTTTTCCTGTAAATATTTTCCATTCCTCAATAAAAAACCATGGTGATCTGACTATTGGATCCTTGGATGGTCCAAGAAAAATATTAACACCTTTGATATGAACCTAAGAAGATTAAATACCTGTTTATCACCTTATTGCTGTTCTTATACTATATAGGTTCTGAGTATAGATCATATCTTTCTGTATTGCTCTTTCGTCTCTCAAATTTGGGAGAGATTGCTGCAAGCAAATGAAATGGTGGGTGTTTCTCCTACAGGGTGTTATTCCTTTGGCAGAGGATTTATCAGAAGCTAGTGCAAATAAGGTGAGTATTCTGTGTCACTGTGCAGTTTTGACAGTTTTTTGGATTTCTAAGATGGAAAAAAACAATAGAATATTTTTAAGGTAAGAAGTATAAGGTGAAATTTCTTTTGGGGAGGAGCAGATTTTGGTGTCTTTCTGGGCTTCTTGGTCAACCATTTTAGAACAATCCTTTAGCATGGGAGAAGTACTGTTTTTCTGTCTCTGAAGTAATGTTCATTATTCTCTTGTTCATCTTTCCTTGCACCTTTTTTTACCTTTCTCTGTAACAGTCTTGTTTTTTTATCAAAAAAATAATGATAAAAGCACAAAAGATACAGAATGATAAGGATGATAGATCATTGACTACAAAACATGTGATGAGGGATGAAAGACAAGCTGGAATACCATCTTGTCAGTGTTGAACCGTGCCGCATAACCGATACCCGACTTTCGATGCTGACCAGCCCAAAATACTTCACCACCCAAAGAAAAATGTGGAGTCACAGACTGCAAGAATATGGGCAGATTTAGTCAGACAAAGATCTTGTATGTAATCGTAAGGACATTTGCATAAACCATCTGCAAAGGCATACTTTTACCAAAAAATCTCCATCTTTGAGATATATACAGCAGTTCTGTGCGGCCTATAATCAATTAATATAACAATATTGCAAAATGCAATAACAGTAAAGTGGCTACAAAATCAGAGCACAGCATCATTTTTTTGAAGAGGATATTATCAATGTTAGTATTTATCAGGAAATAGGAATATAGGATAGAGATGAATCTTCAGAAACTAGATCCAGAAAGTGTTCTGTCCAATATTAACAGAACTTGTTCACCCAGTTCAATTTAGGTATTTTCCTGGGACTGTTGTCCAAGACTATCCTCATGGTTCATATCTCATGACCATTCATGAAACGCAGAAACAGGTCACTTTACTCTGAAACTCCCTTTAGCTATTAAATTTTTTCTTTTCTTTTTATTTATTTATTTTTGCATCTTACCTTTTTGTTTTATTTGATAAGTAACTTAAATCTGGAACTCTAAGACTGTTATAAAACATGTTTAATACCAACATCCGAATAATCCATGGGTACGTAATTAAATTGTTTGGTACCAGTTTCTAAATTACTTGGAGGGGGGAAAAAGAGTTTATAATTACCTGGATGTAACTCGCTCCAAATAAGGCCCCATTGCCAATTTGAATCTGGGATCTGTAGTCTGAACCCTGTATAAAGAAAGAAAAAGGTCAAAACTAGGAACATGAAAGCATCATATCACAATTGAGAACATGCACTCTTAAACCTAAGCTTGGAGAATTATTACAAAGCTGAATGCACAGGACATTGAATTATTCCTGAATATCAGAAACATGTAAATTGAAATATGTCATGGTTACCACCAAAGCATCTTTTTCGGCTAAAAAACACTTAGACCCTAGGAACAACAGACATGGACATAATGGATATTTATCTTGTAAGCATTCATAATGGAGCTGCACTGAAGATATATAAAATCTGTACTTCTTGCATCCCTCTAACTTTTTCCGCAATGAAACTTGGACAAATTTATTTCATCTAAAAGAAACATAGCCACTTCAATTCTTTAATTTTAACAGAGTAACATGAAAATGCAAAATAAAGATGGTTAGAAGAGTGCCCTTACCTTGTAATCAAAATTGACCATGCCATGAGACATATGTGGCTCATTTGTAAGCTGAAAAGAAACAGAAAATAACACAATAACGTCTTTACTTGCACATTTCTACACAAAAGGAAAGATTGGAAGAGCATATCCAGAGATGAAATTGACATAAGTTTACCTGAGCATTAGCCTTCAAAGTGAGATTGCCAGTCAAGTCATACTTCACTCTTGCATTAAGTCTCCCATCCGTTAATACCCTCCCAAAAAGCATCAACTAAAAATTTACCCCCCCGCCAACAAAAAATAAAACATCAATGCTTCCACCACTTTCACTAGAGGTTTCAGGATAAGTAATAATGGGGGTGGCTACCTACCTTAGGGTGGTCTATAAAATTTGCACCAAACTCATAGTGAGCAGTAGGGATTTTTATGGACTCAGAAGATTGAGAAGGAATTGTCGTAGGTCCCATGGATACACTAATGGAAGGTCAAAGGAGTCAGGAAAATAAAAAATTGATAAGGAATGCATAAAAAAAATAGCTCGAACAGAAGACAAAAAACCTGTGGCTCAGGGAGAACTTCTGATTGAATCCTCTGGTGAAATCAAAGCGCATCCCCTCAAAAAGTTCTGGCCTTAAAGACACTACCAAAAATTGTATGAGTCAGCAAAATATTGATGAGAGCGTACTCAACAAACACTTCAGAAGCCAGTTGTAACACGGAAAACAAATTCTAAACCACCTCTGGGCTTTGAGTTCAATTAGATAAAATATTTTATCACGCTTTGAGAGGTTTATGACATGAGACTGAATCAATCATTAAGAAAAGAATCACTTTTCTTGTTGCCATCTTATTGCCCAAAGCAATGGCCAATCAATATTTCCAATGCTCCATGATATGCAATAAATACTGTGCACAAGCATAACATGGTCAGTGTTTTCAACTAAATCGCTTTTCCCTACACAAGAAAAGAACCCACTCTTCAACCTCCTTCAATTTTAGTATGCAACAAACCCCACAGTAGAAGACTAACTCAGTTTAATTCAAAAAGAACAATTCCACGCACTCAGATTTCAAATGTTTCAACGTGAAGTTGAATGTATAAAACTATAAATTACACAAAACAGATAAAATCAAAACAGTAAGATCTCTCACCCAACTAACAAAACCCCAAAAATAAAAAATAAAACGCCCAAAATAAACACAAAAGAGTTACCAACTAGCAGTTATCAGCACCTACATGTCCTTCAAGGTTAGGGTTTTTGTACACTTGAGCTAATACACCAAATAATTTATTCATTCCATCATTAGTCAAAAGTGAAAATCCAATACCAATACATATGAGGACCAACCATGAGCTTGAATTAAATTAAACAAACTAATACATGGAAAAACAACTGAGAGAACAAATTAGAAGCGATGTGGCATTATACGTAAAGTGATAAAAGTTTATACTGAACTGAGAGCTTCGCGGTGGATTTCTTCATATGGTATGGGGCAAGGCAAGTTCATGTAGTCCACTTTCTCGTCCTTGGTCTTCTTCTTCTCCACTGCCTCGCTTTGCGTGGTCGTAGCTAGAGGTACAACACCCGCCATTGCTTTGCTTTGCTTGTGTTTGCTTATGGGAGTCGGGGCTTTTGGGGTTTAACCGTTTAAGAAGGGGTTTGGGGTTCCTTCATTCTTGGTGGGCTCTGCTGTGAAATCCTCCCCGTCCAGGTGACTCATAGCCTCATAGCCCATCGATGCACAAATCCAGCTAACCATGTAAGAATTATAAATTTTATATATATAATTTTTTTTTTTGTGTTATATTATATTATAGTATATCGATAATGACACAATATAAATTATAATATGTCAAATATTTGACAATAAAAATAATATTATGTTATGTTATTATTATTCTACATTTTACAAATAAGCATCACTAACAAAATAATGAAATCCTATATTAGAAGACCAACTACCAATTGATGAGCTATTAATTATTTAATTATAAACGAAAATGAAGAAAAATTATATATATACACGAAAATTGAAGAAATATTCCCTAATTACTATAAAATAAACAAATACTAATCAAACAAAAAACATATTAATTAGAATAATCATACATGTTTTTCTTACTTATCCTACTTTTATTTTGTGTTTTATGTGTATAACATCAATTTAAAGAATAAATTGAACAATTAAGCTAGTACCCCCTTCCCCAAACACTTGCCATAATTACTCGTCAAATATTACATTTCAAAATGAATAGACGCTAAAATCTCGTTTGATGTATATGATCAGATTCGATATAATAAATAGTTAAATTCATGTGTATTCAATAAATAAGTTTATAATTTAAATGAATAACATGTATTAAAATTAACTAATGATGAGGGAAAACTTATTTTTTCCAATCCCTCAATAAATGGTAAGATTAAGTAATCACTTTTTGTCTCATATTCTTTCTATCTTATTCCTTCAAGTTAAAAACCATTTTTCATATTTTTCTTTAATTACACATGAATTTAATAATTTATTATATACCAAACGAAGCCTAATAGTTTATAGGAAAATAATTTTATAATTAAACTTTGTGTTTTAGTTTTTCTTCGCCACAAATATACAAGGCCCTAAATTGGTATTATTTTCAAACATTTAAATTTTACAAAAGAAGAATAAGAGTGTCCACTTATCATATTGTCAATTGATCACAATACCACCGCCACCACTTAAACTGTTACTATTACCACCATCACCACCACTATTGCCACTGCCACCACCACCACCACCTCTATAACTATCGCCGCCAGCACCATGACCACTATCGTCATCATTGTCATCGCCAATGCCCCAATTTTTGCCACCACCATTTTTCCCACCACCTATGGGCTATCACCCCTGACAACATCGTCACCCCAACATCATTTTATTGTTGCCACCATAAATTGATGCATTAAAAAATAAAACAAGAGAATTTAAATTTTATTATATTTACATATTATCTTTAAAAAAAATATTACGTATTCTAAAATTTTAAATCAAATTATTTTAAAATCCGTAAATTAGTTGCAAACTGCTTCATCCAAACGCATCATAAACGGCGCTTTCTTTCTTCTCCCTCATAATTGGGACTGCGAGCGAGCGAGCGAGCGAGTTGGCAGCAAAACAATGAACTCGAGCCCGGCTTACAGTAACGGTTACCACCAACAGCAGCAGCACGGAATGAGTCAGAGGGATAGAATCCGCCGGGGAACACGTGCCAGGTCACGTGACCCGAGAGACAGCCATGGCAGTGGTGGTAATGTTGGTGGGCTTAGGGTTTCTGAGCATAATAAGCAGCAGCAACAACAACAACCGGGAGCGCCATGTACGGACTTCGACATGGCCTACTTCCACTCCTACGCCCACGTTGGTATTCACGAAGAAATGATCAAGGTACTTTTGATATGGGACTCTGCTTGTTCTGGCTTTTCAGAGTCGATTACAAATTTCCCTAGTGTTAGTCTATTTTTTGGGTCTCATTTTGTTTTACTGCTTTGAGTTTCCATTGGCGCTGATGGCAGCTGAAAATATGACATTTAGCTTTGTGGGCTTTCCCATTGTTATTACTGCTCATCACTTTGTTTTTCTTCTTGCATAAGAACGCATCTCAAGTCTGAACTGGGAATGCGAATGAGTTCCCATATAAAATTATTTGGGCGGTAAATCACTATGTGTTGTTTACGATTCTGTGTCCTTTTCAAGGGAATAGTTTCTGCTGTTGTGTCATTGGAAATACATTGTGTGGCTATTCTTTTTATGTCGTACAAATTATTGACTGATGTGGCAAACTGTCATCATACAGGATCGTGTACGCACTGAAACTTATAGGACGGCAATTATGCGACACCAGAGTTCTATAGCAGGCAAAGTATGTAGTTCAGTAGTTGTAATTGTAGTTAAGAAATGATGTGTAATTCATGCCAAAATATTTTTTTATTTTGTTTATTTTTGTAATGCCTTCTGTTATTCCTGTTTTGAAGTACATGTAATGATAATTCCATTGAATCATAGTATTTTATAAGATATACCTTATGTATATGAATGTACGGTTATGGGGCATCATATTCTCACATGTGTTGGACATGCCTATTTTTCTCAGTCTGAAGAATCTTTTATGGAGGAACACTGTTATGTAGTCACTTCCTCATTTTTTTATCAATTTAATAATGCTCGCAGGTTGTGGTGGATGTTGGCTGTGGCACAGGCATTCTTTCTATATTTTGTGCTCAGGCTGGTGCAAAACGTGTAAGTGGTCTTTTAGATAACTGTTTGATAAATTTGCATATAAGATATATGTGTTTAGTTGCAACGATTACCTTTCTTACATTGGGAAAAATGTCCTGTTTGAAGGATGTTATGTATTTCACTTAAGGGTTTTTAGTTATTTCTAGTGTCAGATTACTCCTTTTATCTAATTCTTAAGAAATAATTTGATGCATGGGTTTCACAATATGCTATGAGTCCATATGTGAATAATATCCTAATGCCTTTTTCTTTTGTAATTGCCCCAAATATAGTTTGCTCTTTCTTTGCCATCTAATATTTGATGAATAAAATTGGTTCTTCCACTTCTTCTTTATTATACTGGTGTTAATGTCTGTAAGTTCATTGTGGTCACTTCCATGCTGTGTCATATTGGCATTATATTTCTTTATTTATAAGATTCTCTTATCTTTTGTGAACCTACCAGGTATATGCTGTTGATGCAAGTGACATTGCAGTGCAGGTATTTGTTGTAGTTATGTACATTACTTTTTCTGCATGCGCTGTAATTCTATATTCTTTCATTTATTCTGGTATTTTCAGTCCATTTGTTTGAATGTAAAATGTCTCATTATTGAAGCTTTGATGCACAAAGTAGCTGATTTAAAAATTGCTTTTATTTATCTACAACTTGAATTTCATGTATCTTCTGTCTAAAAAACCAAAATTTGTTCTCATCAAGATGAACTATGTAAGAACTGGAACTTGAGGTTTGGGCTTGGAATTTGATATTTTTATTTTGTAAGCAGGCAAATGAAGTTGTGAAAGCGAACAATCTATCCGAAACAGTCATTGTACTACATGGGCGAGTTGAGGTAGGCTTGTACGATCAGTTTTTATTATTATTTTAAAGAGTTGTTTATTATAAGAATTCTGCTCATGAATCAAGCAGGCTTGTTCATCGTCTTTATTAGCATTAGAGATAATAGGAAGCATGAAAATTCATACATTTATTATGGGTGAAAGCAGTTAGTTCTTTGACCAGAGAGAGAGGATCTATGAGTGTTTTTTGCCCTGCGCGCGCGCGCGNGGGGGGGGGGGTGGGTGTAAATTTGGTAGACAGAGTTGCTACTTTTCTAGGATGGGAATTGAGTAGATTAGTAATGTGTCTGAAATGATGTCATTGGTTGGGGCCTTGAAAAGTTTCTGCAAGAGAAGTATTCTAGATAATCTTTTGAATGATTTAGTTAAAAAAAAATTTTTTGGGTGGTCTTATATAACGTGTGTTAAGATAGAGAGTGCTATTGTCAACACTGCATTTCAGCTTCAAGTGCTACTAGAAGGCCGTAAAAGTAACTTTTATTGTATTCTCATGAAGGCTTTGCTTTTCCTTGCACCTGCGTTTTAATCTGAATTACAAAGTTGTGAATGTTATTGCTGACAATGTTAGTTCAACAGGATGTTGACATTGATGAGGAGGTTGATGTTATTATTTCGGAGTGGATGGGCTACATGCTTCTGTATGAGGTAGCTGTTAATATATTTGTTTGAATTATGGCTAATTTAGAATTGTACCTCAGAACACACGTGTCCGTGGACATATTTTATGGTTTGCAACCTTATGATAAGAAGTCCATTTCTTTTGTTGAAATGCTTTTCAATATAGAGTATGCTGGGAAGTGTCATTACGGCCAGAGATCGCTGGCTAAAACCTGGAGGTCTTATACTTCCCTCAATTGCAACGGTATTTTTTTTCCTCTTTTCATTTTGCTTTCAATTACTGTGACCTCTGCATCTGTAGTTATGACTTATGAGATCTGTCTGGTGCTGCCTCAATATCATTGAATTGACAATCATGCCAAATGTATTATCAAATTGAGTAGTTGGGAACTTGGGATGCAGCTCCGTCAAGCACTTCTTTGTACAATATTAGCAGTTGTGCGATATGAATTTTCTGTCATACTGATTTTTATTTTGTATGTTTTCAGTTGTACATGGCACCTATCACACATTCCGATAGATACAGTGAAAGCATTGATTTCTGGCGCAATGTTTATGGAATTGATAGTGAGTACACATCATAAATATTAACATGATATTTTCAATTGTTATGGACATATTTTGGATTCCTATAACATTTAGATGGTCTGAACTTGTAGCACCATTTTTATGCTTGGATTTGGTTGTTTATTGGGTTTTTTTTTCCTTTTTGGTCCAAATTTTTTGGGTCTTTGAAGATGATGCTTAATGCTACTTTTCTCTTTTCCATGTGTAAAATTATTTAACTAAGTATCCTTTATTTCTTGTGTCCTTGTTCATGAAAATTGATACATTAAGTATACTTTTCCATTCAATATTTGACTTTGGCCATTCATACTGAACAAAGTTGCTGAATTAGTATTTTCAACTGTACCCCTCTCTCCCAACAGTTTGAAAATTTTGTAATTGATAGCAAAAAAACAAAAAGCTCTCTTAATCCATTCCATTTAGTAACAGCATTCATTTAGAACCCATTCCATTTATATAATCTAAGAATATCTGATTGTTTGCAAGTATGAATGTTATCTACAAAGGGAAAATTTGGTGTCTTAACTTCCTTGGCACATCTATATTTGTCTATGATGCTTTAAATAGTTGGGCATAATTTTACTAAGTGCTGGAAGAAATGTCTAACTATTTGCTACTGTTACTTCTCTAGTTAGTGTACATGTGTGAGGTCCTTGATGTCTAGTATTTTTCTGTTATTGTATTTGTTGCAGTGTCTGCCATGTTGCCATTGGCAAAACAGTGTGCCTTTGAAGAACCATGTGTTGAGACAATTGTGGGTGAGAATGTTTTAACATGGCCACATGTGGTGAGTGTTCTCAACATTCATTTGTTCTGATAGCCATCCATCTACTTGTGGATCTCTTGAGAAGAAGGCACTTATATTCATGTACTTTTTTTATAAAAAATTCATCAGACTTATTCTTGTATTCTTACTCATATTTAATTATACATTCTTGACCCAATAAAAAAATGGCACATGTACTTTCTTGCTTCATTTGATTATTTTAAATACTGGATTCAGAGCCTACAAAAAAATTATCCAAGTTTATTTTATTCTTATGAACATTCTGCAGAAAATTTTCACTTTGAAAATGTGAATGGCTCGTTTATTTATGTTATATTTTCCAGTTATTTGCTTTTATCCTCAAATTAAAATTACAAATCAGAAAACAAAATTTTGGTTTGTAAATTTTTCTATATTTGTAAATGTTGGATGCAATTAGTAAAGCTTTAGGAAGACTGGAAGAGTGTGTAAAAGGAGAAGATGGATTTGATCACTAACTACAAGTTTTGTGGTAAAATTATCAATTCTCAATATGCAGGCTTCTTATTTTGATGAATATGTCTCATTAGAAGACTTCGAAGATCTCTTTTTTGGCGAAGTTGAGATCATTAAGAAGTTTTCTATTTAAGTAGAGGGCCTCCTCAGCCCCTTTAAACCATGATCTGAAGAGCATTATTCATTAGTATTTTCTGCTTGTGTGTGTGAGAAAAGAACACAATCTAAAGTGTCATGCTGTTACTAATTGGTTGTAGGTTAAGCATGTGGACTGCCATACGATTACACTTCATGAGCTAGAGTCTGTTACAACAAGCTATAAGTTCAAATCAATGATGCGAGGTCTCTCTCTCTAACGTTATGTGTGTGTCCCTGTGCACGTGTATATATTTCAATTCTTTTGTCTAAGATTGTTTTCACTATTTCTTTAATCTAGAAAACTTCTGGTTTCATTTGATCAGTTTTATCACTTCCTCAACCTAGAAGAATTAAACAGCATTTTCTTCATCTTAATTTAAATGACAACGAATAAAGTAATTAGTTTTTCTTCAGTAGATGCAGTTGTGGTTCTAATTATTCCTTAATTTACAGCTCCACTACATGGCTTTGCATTTTGGTTCGATGTCGAATTCAGTGGACCTGCAATAGCTTCTACAAATAATCATGCACCGTCGTCACTTATTGACAATCATTCAGTGGATGGCCAGCAGAGGAAGAAACGAGCAAATCCCAATGAAGCATTGGTGCTGTCCACTGCACCTGAGGACCCTCCTACGCATTGGCAACAGGTACAGTATCTTTACACTTCTCTAACTTCTTCTTCTGCTATTTGTTGACGCACTACACATACATGCAAACATTATAACTCCCAGGTCGTACTCAATTGAGTGTTTTTGTTCAGATATTTTATATCATACTGTAAACTTTTCTCAGTCCATCTAATGAGTTAATTTTACAGACTGTGCTATACTTTTATGACCCAATAGAGGTGGAGCAAGATCAAGTCATTGAAGGTTCTGTAACACTATCACAAAGCAAAGAAAACCGCCGATTCATGAATATCCACCTTGAATATGCGTGAGTGTTGGCTTACATGTCATTAAGACATTGGTTAAATCACAGATAGCTTGAATGTTTTCCTCATAATTTATCTTTGCTCTTGCAGCTCTGGTGGAAGATCCTTTGTAAAAGAGTCAGTAATGAGGTGATTCTAATAATTGCTTCCTGTGTGGTTATTTGACGGTAAGCATGGACAAGTCATTACATTGCTTAACCCGGTGCCTTTGTTGCTGCCCCCAACTCTCTGCAGACCTTGCTTCTCTGTAGACCTTTCTGGGTGACATTGCAATAAATTTCCTTACAAAGCTTAATGAAAAAGCTGCTTATTATTACACATAGGTGAATTAATTTTAGGAAAGATTTGATATTAACCCTGTTTGTGCTTTAAGAATATTAATGCCGAGTTAGTACATTATATTGCTGAGGTTGTATTACAATTCAGACAGATATAAGCGGTGACAAGGGAAGGGGGTCATGTACTTGTGTCATTGTGAAGTTGATCTTGTGCGATTTTCAGTTTAGAAATGGTGTGCTACTGAGCTGACGACCACTAACTAAAATTTTGTGAGTGGAAATCATCTGTAACAAATTACGATTACTCACCATTTGTACTATAATCATATTAAGATTTTGGAAGTTGATGTTCAATGTTATGGCCTCTGTATTTATATTCTTCTTTATATTTTATCCCAAATCCCTCTCTGCTTTAGATTTTACTGCGGGATTATAATTGCGGGGAATACGTCAATGAAGGGTCAAATTAACTTCATTTCTGCTTGTGGAGAGTTTGTCTTCGAGTCGTAATTTTGTGACTTGATAGGCCAATTTTTAGAGCTGGAAAAAATATAAGGAAATGGGGCCCTAGGGATCTAAAAATCTCAAGTCTCATTTCACAGTGATTCTGAGGTAAAGTCTGCAAACTTTTCAAAGTGATTCTGAGCTTTTGCTCTCTCTCTCTCTCTCCCTCTCTTCTCTCTCTCTCTCTCCCTCTCTCCTTTGTAGAAGAAAGAGAATTGCAACCATAACTGTAATAAGTAGCAACATGCACTATAAATACAGCAAAGAAAAGCTTGTGGTGGAGGTGGTCGTGGGAGGGGTCTCTGGTGCCACCGGAAAGATGAGAGGGGAAAGGGGTGGTGTTTCAGTAATCGGGTTGTGGGTTGCGGGGTGCTGGGTTATTTATTTATTTATTATTTTATTATTTATGTAAGGGTGAAATAAGAAGTTTTGAAGAAAATAGTTGTCGGGTATAATGAGCAAACAATAATGTTGACTTAATTAGGGGACTTAAATGAAAAATGCATGAGGGACCATACGATTTAACACAATTATAAAATTATAAACTCATTAAAGTAAATTCAACCCTTCAATAATGTAAAATGTGTCTTTGTTAATCAATTGTTTTTCGCATTTAATGTGAGATGAATTCTTTTATGGAGAGAATTTGGTTTTTATGGAAAAATTAGAAAAGGAGGACACAAAAGCCTAGTAAATAATAAAGACCGAGACCGAAAAGCGTGCATGTCGGCAACTAGGCACTAAACCAATTTTCATGAATTTGTATATACAGAAAGTCTTTGTTGTATAGCTCCTACAAATAATTTATTTGTATACTTTCACCTATAGCTCACTTTCTTGTAGTTTTTCCAAATCCGAACCGTCTATATTTTAGAACTATATTCATAAATCATCCTTATAAAAATTTAGCCAAATCGAAAACCATTTGCTTATCTAACTTTGATCAAACGAATAAACGAACCAAATATTTTTTGGGAAACCGTCCATATGTTTAATCAAAATTAGATAGGCAAATGATTTCCGATTTGACTAATTTTTTACAAAAATGATCTATGAATAGAGTTCTAAAGAATAGACGGTTCGGATTGTTATAAAATTACTTGAAAATGAGCTATAGGTGAAAGTATACAAATAAACTATTTGTATACGCGTGGTATATAGCAGAGCCTTGCTCTTTGTATATATATATAAAAAATATTTGGATATATTTTTTTTTTGAAGATATTTAAATATCTTCCAAGATTTGATTTAATTTGATTTTAAGATTTGATTGTTTCCCATATGTAATAAAAAAGGAGAATGTCGATAATTTAGAAGTTAGAACCTAATTAGCTTAGGTTCTTTAGAAAAACATAAATAAATAACAATTAGCTAGGTTGGTGAAACTTGGTGGGCAAGGTAGGGTGGAGAACAAGAATTTCCTTTTTCCTTTTATGTTTTAAAGGAAAGAAAAAAAACAGAGGAACCCTAATCCTGCCAGGAAAATTTGAATAGAAATTAAAGCTATGTGGCGTGGTGGTCTCCTTTAGTTTGTAAGAATTAATTAATTGGCCGGGAAATCCTTATTAATATTAATTATTGTCTCACAAGTAAGTCACTACTGGATTTCGATCACAAGTCACAGTTAATTGTACTTAAAATTCTGTTGAGGCCCTTGTGGCCTGCCTGCTTAGTGGTGGTCGGGTGTATCAGAAACTGTACGCGCCAGCGCCGACGCCGACAGAGAACAAGCTAACTAGGTACGAAGTGATTATACTGCTCTTCATTCTTAACACTAATTAATTGTTTGCTTTTTTTGATAATATTTAATTACTTAATTCTTCCCTCCCTTTAAATTGATTATGTCTATCATGATTCATAATATTTAATTGAAATCCCAATATTCTGTATGCATATATGATATATGTACATCTATACATAAAAATTAAAATGCATATATTTGTTCATTGCTTATATATTAATTTGTTGATATACTACTTACTTATATTCCGATCCATTATATTGTGAATTTGCTATGGCAGGCCATTGTTGTTTTACTTGTAATTTTAATGTTTATTTTGTTATATGCCAATGAATCTCTTTAATTATATATGTTGTAGATGGATGGATTGGTGATGGAAGATATTGATAGGATAATGGAGGAGGCAGTTGATGAGGAGGAGCAGAAGCAGAAGGACGAGGAGGTTTTGGGTTACAATAATGTTGTGCTGAGGAAGTCTGATTTGGATCTGCTGAGAGGCCCACATTACTTGAATGATTGCATCATTGAATTCTACTTCTGCTATATAAATTCCCTGACCAATTCTGGAGACATCCTTCTGGTTTCACCCACTCTCTCCTTTTGGCTTGCAAATTGCCAAGATTCTGAGAGCTTCAAAGACTTTGAGGAGTCTCATCAAGTCTCCCAAAAGCAAGTTGTCATTTTTACCGTCAATGATAACCGAAATGTGAGTGAAATCGACGGCGGAAGTCATTGGAGCTTGCTGGTGTATTACAGAAAACCCAATACATTTGTGCATTATGACAGCTTGGGGAGTCTCAACCGTTGTGTTGCCTGGAAGCTTTATGGAGCTGTTAAGAAACATGTGGCTGCAGCAGCAAGTGATACCTCTACTAGGCATCTTATTGTGGACTGCGTTTTACTGGATACATTCAATTTCAGGGGTAAGCAGCATGGTCATCATGATAAGCTCATGATGATGTTGCAGCAGCGCCACCACCGCTACCACCGCCACAGTTACTACAATATATATGAGCATGAGCATGAGTACCCTTGTTATAGAGAAGAATCGCGTATGCCCCGACAGAAGAATCTCTATGACTGTGGTTTATATGTGATGGCTATTTCTAAACTCATCTGTGAATGGTACTCCGACCACTCTACTACCGCTGCTGCTCACTGCTTTCCCAATATCACCAACCATCTTGATATCTCTTTGGAATCCACCATGCGTCCTCAGCTCTTGACCCTCATTCAACAGCTCTACTCATCTTCTACTGCATCTCATTCTCCACAGCCCCAGGCCCAGGCCCAGGCCCATGATCATTTACTAATGAATGTATTAGAAAACATATGATCATGGGATGCGAGGACGCCAAGAAGACAAAGCAACATTCGTATGAAAGCACTTAATTATATAAATACTAAATTAAAGGATGATACATATATGCATTAAAAGTAAGGGCAACTTTTAGGTGCCATAATGGTACAATTATTGGGATGTTGTGCCCTCCCATCCAATTTTCTATTCTCAGTGAAATTCCCACTTATTCTTCTTTCCTAATTTTCTATATATATCCTTAATCCCTTCATTTTGGTTGGCCTTGTCGTCTATATTAACAAGTATTAATTAATCAATATATCCTCCATTATTTCATTTGAATATCCCGATACGTATAATCTCTTCGATCCAGTCCGGCCCACAACCTCAGGATATATGTAATATATTAATTGTTTAATCACATGATAATTGATATATAATCAAACCTACATATGTCATTTTGTGTAATTTGAATCATATTTAATTAAGAAATAATAAGGATACATACACACACTTATATATATGGCATGCAGTTGATCAGTATAGTGATCTTAATTATAATTAAGACATATACAGAATGATCAAGAATATCATTCTTGTACTCAATCATCTCGATCATAATATGAATTCAAATATGCCCTATCGAGGTAGTTCTGATAAATCAAAACGTTAATTGGATAAATAAATAAATATATATATATATATATATGAACAATCTTATGGATGGTATCTAGCTAGATTGCCCCTCGATCCTAAAGTAGCCCTGATTTCGCTTTATTCAAATCTTAATTCATTAATTAAGATGATCGATTTCCATCATATCATATATTCATATACATTAAATTGCAATGAATTGTGCCAAAAGAGTGACCTCAGCCGCCATTAGCCATAAAAAACATTAGATTAATTATATGCATGCAATTGCAATCTTCGCTTTTAAACTAACAATCCACTAGATCGATCATTAAGGGAGAAAGGTATGTAGGCCCATTCTTTAACTATTTTACTAATTAATCATGTTCAACAAAAAAGAAACTCAACTTTAATGAGGTAGCTAGCTATTGCAATTTGCACATACATGGTACATATAAAAAATAAAAAGAATAAAAAAATTAAATAAACAAATTAAAAACATAAACAGCTCTTGCGGGGCTTGCATTTCATTCAAACCACGGGCACAAAATCCATCTTGCAACAACTTTTCCATAATGGAATTCAGTTAAAAAACAAAAAAGCATGATGGACTTCGGTGAGGATATATATACCATATATGCATTTCAAGGTAAGGCTAGCTCAAGTGAAGTTCTCTCTCTCTCTCTCTCTCTCCACTCCCTATAATAGTAGAAGAATGGAATGAGAATGGGCATGATTGTGCTGCATTACTCGTGCCATTGAAAAGTATATTGGGGGGGTGGGGGAGAGAGGGTAGGTGAGGTCTTGTGGGAGTTTTTAGTGCATGCATATATTTTATGATTTTGTTTGGTGCATAAGATATTATTAAATATGATAAATAACTAAATTTATGTGTATTAAAAAGAATATGAATGACATTTTATAATTTGAAGAAAGATGATGAGAACAAAATAAATTATTTAATTTCATCATTTTTTAAAAGATTGAAAGGAATAAGTTTTTAGTTTATCTTAATACATATTATTCCTTTAATTAAGTTAGAAAATTATTTCTTAAATATATATGAATTTAACTATTTATTATATCTAATCATATCATACACATGAAATGAGATCTATATCATATGTTTGACAATAATATGTAAATATTGATGATGATGTTTAACAGTGTATGTAATATATATGTTGCTTGCAAAAGCTACTTTACATTATTCTCCCGTGCGGCCGTGCATATCTGAATATGTGCGCATGCATGTGGTGTCGTCCCCAGCTCTAAGCTCTGTACGTCTTGTGATGCGACATTTGCGCTTGCGCACAGGACACTAATTCACCATTACAAGAAGCTACCGAGTCGGTACCGATCCACATCTATTTACCCAAAAAACAAAAAGGAAGCTACCTACATTCTATGTAATGATCAAAGGCTTGCATGCATGCCAGCTCAAATTAATAAAGCTATAATTGAAATATATATATATACATTCATCACAAAGACAGCATTTTTAATTCGAATTTTATATTCAAAAAATAATCAAAATTTTTGTTTTTTATCAAATTAAATAAAATTTTAAAACCACATAGTTATAAACAATTATAAAAAGTAAAAACAAAGAATCCAAACTTCGGAGTTTACGGTGCAAGTGTAACTAATTAAGCATTTGATTTTTTTTAAAACAAAATAATAAATAAGAAATAAACATGTGCATGATATATATAGATATAATTGTTTAGGTTGGTCATAGAAAAAGTAAACTTTGGTTATAAATTTAAAACACATACATTTATTATACAAACATCCACTTACTCCCTTATTTTGAATAAAGAAAAAGGTGATGAACTATCTTAAAAGGCTATGAAGGTCATAATCTAGCCACTATATATATATGTTTAAATTAACAACACAAGCATGTAATCTTTGTATTGAACTATATATTTAAAAAAAAATGTTGGAGATCGAATAGAGAAACCTAGCTAGCTATATTGGGAAGTTTGAGTTTTTCGTAAAGATTTCTGTTATAACAGTTATATGACAATGAAAATGAACGATTCAGAAAATTAAAAGATAGAAATGGGAAAGTAATTAATATATCATTTCTCTTATATATTATTACTTATTGATTTTGGGTTATGCTCTACTACTTTTAAATAAGCTTATTTAATTGAGCAAAATAATAAAAATGAATGAATTAAAAAGAATTAAAGTTACTTGATTAACTTGGTTTAATTTACTTTTGCCAACATCAACATATATTATATATTGTTTAGGCTGGAATGGTTGGATCTGTTTGTTTATTTGTGGGTGCGTGATGCATCGTTTGGTGAAGATAACACTCGTAGTCGGAAAAGGCAACCAAAAAAAAAAAGTTGAAGAAGCACAAATGAGACAGTTCCCTCTCAAATTTCTCAATGAATCCAAAAACAAAACAGAAACCCAACAGGGCAGGGCAGGCCCGCAGGCCAATAAGGCAATCACTCAATTATATTCCAAACCCCTACTTCACCTTTTTGGCCTCCATGATGTCTATGCATTAAACTATTAAAGCACACCCCCCCAAACCCAAACCAAATAAATCCCACCTCCAACCAGCTCTCAAACCCAAACCCAAAGCAACTAGTGTCTAGTACTCGATCGATCTTCGATCTCAATTAAATTAAGTGCTAGATCGGTACTACTAGTGCTATCTAGCAAGCTGGCTACCATTTCGATGAAAACAATGGTGCTTGTCAAGGTGACAACTGCCGTGATACTAGCACTAGTCTTAATAATCAGTTGTACCACCGCCACCACCACCACCACCACTTCCACCTCCGATTTTCAAGAGTTTAACGTAAAAGAAACAATCGCTGCAACAAAAATCAGGCCGCCTGGTGCTACATCCAACAGTACAAGAAGCAGCAATGATGATGATGATGATACTACTACTACTACTGATGCAACCGAAACTCGTCAATCTGAAAGTAGTAGTGGAGGCAAATGGAAGGTGAAGGTGGTTCACAGAGATAAGATATCCTACAGCAGCAACTCTGATGGTGATAGTCATAGTAATAGCCATCGGCACCTTTTTCATGCACGCATTCAAAGGGACGTGAAAAGGGTTGCTAGCCTGATTCGGCGGCTAACCAACAGCAACGCCAATTCATCATCTTCTGATAATAATATGCTCATGGAGGATTTTGGGTCGGAGGTGGTTTCGGGTATGGAGCAAGGCAGTGGCGAATACTTTGTACGGATCGGCGTGGGTAGTCCTGCAAAAAGCCAATATGTGGTTATTGATTCCGGTAGTGATATTGTGTGGGTTCAGTGTCAACCTTGTACCCAATGCTACCACCAGTCGGACCCAATCTTCGACCCGGCCTTCTCTGCTTCTTACAGCGGAGTCTCATGTTCCTCCTCCCTTTGCGGCCGCCTCCAGAACCCTGGCTGCCACGCTGGCCGATGCCGCTACCAGGCCTCCTACGGCGACGGCTCCTTCACTCAGGGCACCCTCGCCCTCGAAACTCTCACCTTCGGCCGCGCTCTCATCCGAAACCTCGCCATCGGCTGCGGCCATACCAATCGGGGCATGTTTGTTGGCGCCGCTGGCCTTTTGGGCCTTGGAGGTGGGCCCATGTCCTTTGTGGATCAGCTCGCCGGCCAGACAGGCTCTGCTTTTACTTACTGTTTAGTCAGCCGGGGCACTGACGCCACCGGCTCTCTGGAATTTGGGCGTGGGGCCATGCCGGTGGGAGCCGCGTGGGTCCCTTTGATCAGGAACCAACGGGCCCCGAGTTTCTACTTTGTGGGGCTTTCGGGTCTTGGAGTTGGCGGGGTGCGGGTACCCATATCCGAAGACGTATTCAGGCAAACCGAATTGGGCAATGGGGGAGTAGTTATGGACACGGGCACCGCCGTCACTAGATTCCCCACGTTGGCTTATGAGGCCTTCCGCAACAGTTTTGCTCAGCAGACCACAAACCTCCCCCGGGTGGGTGGAGTTTCCATATTTGACACGTGTTATGATCTAAACGGGTTTGTGTCGGTGCGGGTCCCAACGGTATCATTTTATTTCTCGGGTGGGCCGATCCTGACTCTTCCAGCAAGGAATTTTCTGATTCCGGTGGATGACAAGGGTACCTTTTGTTTTGCATTTGCGCCCTCCCCTGCAGGACTTTCCATAATCGGAAACATTCAGCAAGAGGGGATCCAAATTTCATTTGATGGAGCCAATGGTTTTGTGGGATTTGGACCCAATGTCTGCTAGCTACCCAGCTACTAGCCTACTACTACTATTACTATTTACTATACTTAATCGCTTATTTTAGTAGAAATATATGCTAAGAAGTAGTAGATATTTATTTATTACTTAAAAGATATATGCTTGAATTTTGGTAGCTAGTCTTTTAGTTAATATGTTCATGACAGAGTTATAGTAGGTTCGTGAAAGTTATTAGATGTATTGATGATATCATGTGGCTTTTGTTCGTGTCAATGTAAGTAAATGTGATATTATGGACTATGTCTAAAGTAATGCCTTTCACTTTTCACTTAGCAAGAAAAGGGTCTAGTGTTAAAAATAGTGGCATGGGTGGGCAAAGCAAAAGCTTTTGATCATATGCATCTTTATTAAACAAAGGCCAAGGGGATGATATAAAAGAGTCAAACATTCCCAAGGCCAAGGGAGAAATGAAGCTAGTCAAAAAAGAATCACAAGAAAGAAAAGGCCATTAATTAGCTTACTTTTACTTGGGTATTAGAATTTAAAGCACCCTTTTTCAAAGTTTTATTTTATGTATGTATATATAAACATGAGAATCCAAGAGACCCCTTTTAACCCCATATATCCAACTACAAATGACTCGTGAGCTTTCACACATTTTCTCATTGCCCATAAACCAAAGCCTTCTTTTCCTCTCTCACTCTAATTAAGGCTGCTATATGGTGTTTGTTTGAATCATGAGCTAAGGGAGCCACCACCGTTTTGGACATGTAAAGCCATCACTAAGGGTCTTGGTCTACATTTGGTGTTACCCAAGTTGGAGTGCATTCAAGCAATGACTTTTACAAAGGCATTCACTTTTTTCTCTTTTGCAAGATTTCAGATTAAATTAGGTTACTTTTGTCCCCTTTTCTTTTTTTTTTTGGCCAAGGTCCCCTATTCAAATATGCGAGATTAGGAACACCATTAAATAGACTACTTAGTATCCCACATTTCCACTACTAGTTCTAACTTCCATCTCTTAGAGACGATGAAATTAATGATGTTGATTTTTGAGTGGTTTATGCTGTTCGGCCATGTATCAAACCTCCTCGGGTAATGGGTATGGTAACCACTTTATTTAGGCCCACAAAAGTCAGAATTTGTTGGGGAAATTGGAGAAAGCAAGGGAATCAATAAAAGCAATATGATTGACTCACCGGGAGAGCTTTGCTCACAAATTAGGATAAGTTGGGATATACTTTCAATTTTCTTTCACACCCAATTGCCCCAACCTTTTATTTTTTGCAAATATAAATGAAAAATGTCATGTATTGAATTGAAATTAAAACTGAAAAGGAGTATAAAGTTTTCCAAATTTTATTGTTTGATTAAAAAATCTGTACAAATGATTATTATTATTTTTTCTAATAAAACTCACAACATTAACATGATGAAACGGTGGGTATGAGTATGACAAACAAAGCTCTTGCTTGCAAAAACACTAATAATGGGACATGAAACCGAGAAAAGAGGAAAACGGTGGAGAATATGCATCAAAGAAAACCTTGTCAGTTCTTTATTCACTGGAGAAGACTTTTAAGTTAAAAATCAAAAAATATTAAAATACTTTGTTTCTTTCATTACATTCTTGTTATCATACTAGATACCATACCACTCATTAAAAAATTTCTCTTTTTTTTTTCTTTTTTTCTCCACCTGTTATTTCTAGGTATTTTATATGTTAGAGAAATATCATATTATTGTAGTAGGGATACTCATTTTCTTTGGTTCCATGGGACAGTAATCTAATTTCGAATTATTTGACAGTAGCCATAATTTTGTAATTTTTTTTTTCCCCCACTAGGGCAGATGTGAGCCACTTGTACTTTCCTACACCCTACCTCTCATCAAAATCCAAAATGGAGGCAACTACGAAACTGGTATATACAAGTAGTGTTATTCAAGTGGAAAATGTAGCATGACATAGTGGACATAACTAGCAATTTAAGGTCCATAACATGCCATGCCCGCTGCTCAGTCTTGTCAATTTATTTTCCTTCTTTCTACAACATTTGATGTCTCTGATGTGACGTGACAAGCAATGAGGTAGTAGGACGATTTATCATTGACAGCCAAAGATTTAATTCAAAAGAATATTTCAAGAGTAATACTATTAGACCTTTCCAACTTACCAGGCAGCAACTTGCTGCAAGGCACTTCAAACTCCCATGACATTTCGTCCAACCAATGCCTCCTCCACACGTGAAAACCACAGTTACTTTCACTGAGAATTCATCCCTTCAATTCCATATTGTTGCGATATTATCACATAAAAGAACATTTATATTATATTAACAAAAATAAAAATAAAAACAACTACAGTCTTGTCACAATAAATAAAGCTTAGAATATTTACAGCCGCACTGTGCTTGCTATCTCAGCACTTGATGGGAACAAAAATGCCTTGTTTGGCCTAGGAAGTCAAAAACTAATGCAGCTTATCATGCAAATGTGTCCAAGACTCTAAACCCATCAGTCCCATATGCACATTTCCTAATTACTTCATTTATCACCACGGTTCATGTTTAATTCTCTGAAATTTTGTTTCTAGACATGCTTTGAGCTGTGGCAAAAATACTTAAGCTCAAAACACAAAAGTGAATGGACTGGTTGTGTTCTAAACCATAAATAGGTATGTGAGATCCTCAACTGTCAGACGAGCTGCAGAGCCTCCACTATGATCTTCACCAAAAGCAGATGCAACCATTTTTCTCTTCTCTTCCTGCAAAAAAGGGAGTAAAAGACAACATGTTATCCATCTAACGTGTCTGTGAAGTATTCCATCTTCACATCCCAACTTAAGTGACACTCCTTGACCCTGTCCTACCCCCTCCCAACCAAAGCCTAGCACATGTAATTCTGCTACACTTCAATCATAATTAAGGATCATAGACTAGGAAACACAGTGTAAAAAAAAAGACATAACAGTTCACATTACAAGAATTGATAGCAACGGTTTGTGAATGTTTCAGAAGGCTTATAAAGAAATGAGAGAAAGAAGAAAGCACAAGGAGAACAACAACAACAAAAAAAAAAAAAATTTCGAGTCCTAGAAACTTGATTTTGATACTAAGAAAATGGAATAGTTCAAAATACTATTTTTTGCACCTGATACTGTTCTAAAAAACCATCCTATAGAAAACAAGAATTAGAGAAGGAAAAGGAAAACTAAAGAAAAATGAGAATTACATCAAAACTAAAATCCAAACAGGGTGGTAGGAATAGTGAGTAAGAGATCATACCTGTAGAGCTAATATCCTGTCCTCCACCGTATCCTTAATAGTGAGACGTGTTACGGTAACAGGTCGAGTCTGTCCAATTCTATGTGCCCGATCAACAGCTTGATCTTCAGTAGTTGGATTCCACCAAAGATCCAAAAGGATAACATGACATGCAGCAACCATGTTTAGACCAAGGTTTCCTGCCTTCAGTGACATAAGCATAACAGTTATCTGCAATACATCTCAACCATTAAGATCTTGAAATTAATCACCAGATTGAAGCAGTAAAAGAGCTATCATGCATGTGTTAACAATTCCTCATAACAAAGTAAGTACACTAAAGCACAATCTAACATAAGTATCATTATGAGGTTCAGGTTTTCCAAACTTGTCCATTTAAAAGAAGAAAAAAAATGATGATGAATGCACATAAACAGTTATGCATTATTTCAGCAATTTATCAAGGACAGGACAAAAACCTCTGGATCAGTGTTGAAATCTTTGACAGCCCTGTCTCTTGACGCCAGACTCATTGTGCCATCAAGCCTTCTGTACTGTATACAATACATGTTCAATGACATCTCAACTAAGTCCAACATCTTAGTCCATTGGGAGAAAATGATTGTTTTTATTGGTCCGTCATTTGGTGAGTTTGAAACTACTGTTGTGTTCTTTACAACATCAATGCCTGAATAGCTACCATTTGAGTTTTTGTTACCAAAAGAAGATTCACCACTGTATCCTGTGGAATTATATTGTTCCAAATTTGGGCCATTTAACTTGCAATGCGACTGCAAAATCCCAATAATAGCTCTGATTTTAGATGAATTATACTCATTCTGTACCACTACTGATTTCTCAAGCAACTGAGAATTCGTTGGACTATCATCAAGATCATCAGAGATGCAACTTATGAGAGTGGATTTGGAGAAAACAACATCAGGACCAACTTGTTCTTTACAATCAGTAGCAGGGCACATATTGTCTTCACCCGTCAAATATTCTGATACGCACTGGTAGCAGAAAACATGGCCACACATAGTAACAACAGGGTCCTCGGGTGGATCCTGTCAAAAGAATCAAATACTCGAAGAATTAGATAGGTCTATCATGTTCAAACAAAAGTCTTTTACTATTTGGACGCTGTCAATTTGCAAGATAATCATCAGTGCAATAAATTCCTATGAGAAATACTTAAAAAGTTACTGGGTAACTGACAATAATGGCCAATGTTAAAATCACTGATAGCAAGCAGTTTGAAAAGGAGTGTGTCAAGATTCCTTAACAAATCCTAAGAATTAGCTAAGCATGCCTATATATTTTCTTCAAATTTATATAATTAATTTTTTCTTTGATAAAAAAGAACCTTACATAGGTACATTGGTTTATACACACAAATGTAATATAAATACACTAGTAGAGAGAGAATGCACAAAGAAAAAATGTGGGGAAAGGTTTTAAGAAAGCTCACATTGCATACACGACAAATGGCCAAAGAAGTTTCCAACAGATGCAATAGATGGATAAGCAGATCCTTGGGAAGTGTCCTTGCCATTTCTACAGAATCTTTCCCAACACAGTCAGAGTCATATCCTTTAACAAGCAGTGGGTGGTCACAAGCCTGCCGGAGGCGCAAAAGCATCAAAAGGATATTCGCATAGTTTTGATTCACTGTGCCAGCAGCAGCATATGCCTGCAAGGTACGATAGAATTCAGCATGAGAATATCTAGTAAAAAGAAAAGAAGTGCAATGTGAGAGTAAACATGTGCAATTACTGTTTGTGACAACAGATCTCCTCATGTCAATCATGTATCATAAATTCAAATGTTCACGTCCATGCCTTCTTTACCTTTTTTCTTTTCTTTATTCGACCCTAATGTAATGTACAAGTACAGCTAACCTTTTACTTTGAACCATATTTCTGAAAAAGATTCTGAAGACTGATATCATTATATGACCACTTTTGTTTCCCAACTTGTTCCAGCCTTAATCTCTATTATGGTCATCACATACTAAACTATAAAGAAACATAAATTTGGTATAATAAGGTGTTCCCCCCCACACACAATATCTATTTATTGGAAGTAAAAAAAAAAACAACAAAGTAAGCATGTATTGGGCCCATAAGAAACACTGTACATCTATTTTCCTTTAATAAATCTATTATCAACATTTTTCATTTACAACTTGAGAAATTCCAAGAAAAATCAGATGACTATGGTACAAAACAGTCAGATTCCATCACCTTGAGTAGAACGAATAAAATTATAGAGAATGCACCTTGAATTTAGTGCGTGAATCGGCTTCTAGCTTAGTATAGAAGGCTCGCTCCTCAGAAGAGAACTCCACTTTACTCAGGCATATTGTTTTTGGTGGTAAATTAATTATAGGTTGCCCATCAATCAATGTTCCTATACACAATAATTATTGATGATCAGCACCACATCCATACTAATTCAGACCATTGGAGTAATAACATATTAGACATTTTATAAATAGATCTACATAAATAGCTAAAAACAATTAGTGACATGTTTGTACAAATCAGTAGCTAAAGAAAGCTAGAATAAATATCAGTGGATTACCTAATTCAACAAGAAAAGTCAAGCCACATATACAGCCAAAAAGGCAAACAAATGAGAGACTCATGTCATACTATGCATATTAGCATGGATCACATAAGAATTCAGAGCACATCAAGTTTAATGAATTCTGAAAGGTCACAAACAGAAATAACTACCAATTATCCACAAAGTCCAAATGACTAGGACAAAGCATTCACCTTTTGTTCGACGCATCATTATAGCCCTCAGAACTGCTTGGAGCTTCTTGTAACCATTGATTGAATTTCTGGATATTGGAACCTTAATAGTATTGTAGAATGATTTATATACAGCATAGGGGTCATATTTCAGAAATCTGAAGTAACTGTATAAATCATCAATTGCATTCTGTATTGGTGTACCAGATAGACACCACCTTCTTTTGGCTCGAAGGCTACAGCAGGCTCTAGCCACTTGAGTTCTGTGATTCTTAATCGTCTGAGCTTCATCTAGTATTACCCTAAACCAACCAACTCTTGCAAGTGCCCCAGAACCACAATCAATAGAGGAACTGTCAATTCCTTTTCTGCCCTTCTTTCCCTTCTTACTGGCAATAGAAGCCTTTTTTCGTTTCTTATTAATAGAAAATTCAGAAGATAATCCATACTTTTCCCCATTTTTCTCATCAGCTTCATCCTCATCAACTAAAGGTTGTTTTGGGACTTCGTTGGTTACAATAGCATATGTTGTGAGAACCACATCATAGCTAGCCAGTTGTTCAGGATTCTTCGTCCTGCTGCCTCCATGATAAATAAGGACCGACAGCTTTGCTTCCTCAGCAACCTTATCATCCAGCTCCCTAGCCCACTGTCGAAGAACACTTGCTGGACATACAACCAATGTACCAGCTGCTGGCCTCTGCTTTTTAAATGGCCGTGCAGAGGTACTAACTGCTGGAGTTGATTTAAGGTCATCAGATTCTTCAGTCTTATTGACTTTATCCGAACCACCACCGCCATTGTCCTCATCATCATCCAAATTTAAAGCTTCAGTTTCATGATTGCCTAAATCTTCAGATTTTGATTTTGAATGCAACGACCTCTGCATTTGTATAAGGGCAATCATTGATATTGTCTTACCAAGGCCCTGTAAGATAAAAGAATTATGAATCCAAATACAGCAACAGATAAAATCTTTAGCCAAGCACCAAACAATAAGTCAGATTTAGAGGCCAGCAGACTATTATTGAATTACCTGATCATCTGCTAAGATTCCGCCTAAACAATGCAAACTTCTAGTTTCCTTCTGAAGCATCCATGCTAAGGCAATTTTCTGTGAAGTAAACGGATTAAAGTTCAAAAACATGTATTCACAAAAATGATAGAACAATTATAATAGATAGAGAAAAAAACCTGATGTCGTAGAAGAGGGACCGACAAAAGACCATCAGGTAAAGTAGCTTCAACTTTTGGTTGATTGAGATCCTGCAGGAACCAAACTTCCTTAGTGCTTCAAAAAGAATTTGTTGGCTAGTCAAAGATTACAATGATGGTAGGGGCAACAGTAGTGGTGAATGGAGCAGGTGGCAACAATTAAAACGGTGGTGGTGAAAGATAAATTTTTTAAAATGAAAGCATATCCTTCCTAATGATTGCAAAATATGCCAATTACTTAAACTTTCTGGTCAGACAATTTAGACTCATACAAAACAAGGGAAAGGTCAAGATCTTATTTACACTGCAGACATTTTGAACAATACTAGAACTGGCTGCAAGAAATACCTGTAATGCCGCTTGATATACCAGTCTCTCGTCACTTTCAGCAACCCTTTCTTCACCCATCCCAGGGTGGTATGCTGGTTCACTTGAACTAGCAAACTGGGAAGTAGAAAATGACTTTGCATGCATCAAAGAGGGAGGCAGGATCCTACTTCCACTGCTTTCGGACAAAATAAATTCACTGCCACTGACCCTGATAGAATGGTCTCTCATAAAGCCCTTGCTATTGGTTACACTTGGCGCTGCTGAATGGTAAGAGGTTCCATAAGTATCACCAAACTGATGATGGGCCATGTTATCTATTGCAGTGTTTAATTTAGTGCTTGGTGCTGGCTGAATAGATAATGGAAGGGTCCTCTTCAGAGCCTGTCGGGATGAAAATTTCTCATAGTCTGTAGCAGAAATATTAGCAATTCGTGAATTAACAGTCTGAGGCTGACCCACATTTCCATTTTCTGTGAAATACGTAGAACCATCCGCTCTGACAACCTGTCGATTGGAGGCTCTAGTGTCATCACTTGAACCAGGATGAAACTTCTGTTTCACCTGCGTATGTTGATTAACATTAGAAGAGCTTCCATTAGAAGCATATGCCCTTCTAGGAGAAGGCACCTTTCTAGACTTGCCAGCATAGTCTGCAAATTTCATCAATTGTCATGTGATTAATAATACATAGAACTTAAATTTAAACATAGGCAGGCTCTTGAAATACAAAACCCAGTCTAACCTTTGCTCATTGAATTTGTGCCAGATGTGGATTCCCAATGTGGAAGAACTCTACCATTGACAGATAAGGACTCTTCCATCTCTAATTCACTATCAGATGAACTAATATCTATAAATTCCCTCTGAGCCATGAAGGTTGAAAGTTGAGTTTCCCTTTCTTCAACGAATTTAAAAAGAGAGTTCCTTGAAGGTAAGCCAATCTGAAATTAAGAAGTATTGTCGAGATCTCATGGTGCAGCAACATAACCACAGGAGCAACAGGTTTTATTAAAATAACTCACCACATCTGTGCAATACTCTGAGATAAAACTGCCAATCCGTCCACTTAAAAAGAAGCAACATCTCCAAGTTGAATCAAAGAAATCATGAAGATGATCCACATGATCAAACATCTAAGCAAACTGCATCTTCCTCCAGAACAGCAGATTCAGGTGTGGTTAAAAACTTGATTTTGGAAACCTCTTGCACGGGAAATAAAATAATTTGAACTGCACAGAAATGGATGCAAGAAGGAAGGCTCAACTTATCTGTCTTTTCTTGTGTGATATGATAGCTTAGATAATGGTTATATAGCTTATATAGAAAGCACGAAACAACTAACATAATTTAAAAAACATCAAAACAGGAATAAAATCACTACTGCATGAAAAGGGACGCTTTTTAACACAAGTAAGGAAGATAAGATCATCAATGTTATCTCAAGTGATAATCATAAGAACAGTAGATACGTGTCTAATCAACACCTCATTAGTTTTATATAACCATTGAAACACAATAAGAAAACATATAAAATAAGCATCAATTAACAGGCATATCTGACCTTTTTTATCCAATTAAAAGAAATGGAATGTTGCCATAGTTAAGAATGAAGATTATGTCGATTTTGGTTCAGAGGTTAGAAGCACTACATAGGATAAGTCAAACAGAAGCAAACCTTAGGAAGGCAGGAAGCCTCTCCTACGAACATAATAAGTATACCAAAAGAAAGATTTTAACTTGGAAGAGGGTGGGCAAGGTCTTAAGGAAGTTGCATTATCACGTATTTATCAGTTACTGTTTAATTTCATATGGGTATATCTAGATATATGCAGCAAGAACTAGGCATAAACCCAATAACAATTTGATTGATCATTGATATTCAAGGATTTGGCTGAGCATTTAATTGATTAGCCGATCAAAAAGGGTTTGTTCGGAATGGTCAGGGCCATGGTTTGCTCCCATGTGGTCTGGGGTTCAAATCCCCCAAACTTACCTACCTACCTAGCTATTTGCTAGAGTTTCCTGCTTCCTAACAATTGTAAGGTTTGGCAGGAGTCCCCAGTTTCGAGCCTGGGTTTGGAGGATTTCCGGGTATTAAAAAAATAAAAAATAGCCGGATGCTCAAAATGTATGGTAGAGTGCTACTAGTGAACCCTGATATTAGTAAAATCAAAAGGCTAACACTTGAATTAGGAAATAACTTCTCTCGTCGCATAACTACTGAACGCCCTAAAAAATACTCAATAATGGGAAGCTTGATCCTCTCCTCTCCGACTATAATTTTTCTTTTAAAAAAATACAAATATAACCAATGTCCTAAATACAACAGCCATAAACAAGCTTCACAAGCCCTTCGATAATTCAACGATTGCTACAAATTTTGTATAGATATTAAGTACCAACAAAATTTAGGTTCAACCCAGAAGAGAATGGTCAATTGCAAAGATAAAGCATGCAATGGATATAAGAAAAGTGATAAGCGAAGCCATTTTGGTTCAGTACAAAGCTCATCATGCTGAACCCAAGTTCAATTCTTNATCATGCTGAACCCAAGTTCAAATCTTTTTTTTTTTTTTGGCCAATAACCCAAGTTCAAATCTTTACACATTCAAATACACAGAAAATAAGAGAAACAACAAATTAAAAGGGAAGCAAAACCTGTAAAGCTGTAATGGCCGAGTCTCCGCACTGTTTATAGGGTTTGCAGGGAAGAGAGATAGACGGAGAGAGAGCCAGCCAACGGTAGCGTTTAGAACAATGGATCTTCGATTGCGAATGTATGACCCAAAAAAACCAAAAATAAAAACAGTGTCAAACTAATAAATACTGTTTTTTGCCAGTTGGGTCGTCAAACTAATAAATACTAACGTCTTCAACTTTTATTTTATCTCAATTAAGTTAATTAACACTTTAACGTAAGTTACTTAAGCTGCGTAAGCCAAACAATTTTTTTTTGTTTCGTCAAAATAAAATTGTTTTGTTTTCTCCTAATCCTAGGCTCCTATTTTGTTGATAATCGAGATAGACTGAATATAAAAAAAAAACTTATTTTTTATAAACTTATTCTTCCGATCATATCTAATTCATCTTATTACTATCTCTTGTTTTAAATAAAAAAACATTATTCCTATTCTCTTTAAACATATATAATTTTATTATCTATCTTATTTTATTTAATTATATACACTAGATGAAGCGTAAGTAAAACGTTAAGTATAAATAAACATTAATTTTAATTTTAGTACTATATCCAGATACAAAAAAATACATATTATAAACTTTTTATTGTTTTGGAAACTAATCCTAACATTCTTAAATCTTTTTTTTTTCTCCTATGTTAAGTAGTTTGAGGAATTGAACAAGTTATAACTTACAAGTACAACCATGCTTCATAGAAAGTAGAAAGGCTTAACCAGCCAGTATAAAAAGAAGACGGGCTGAGTGGAGAGCGGAAGGTAGAATTACAAAAAAAATA
>QANT01004453.1:0-13445 GCA_003254885.1 Purshia tridentata | reverse complement strand
ATGCTACTAGCTCATTTTTATCCCGTTAAACTCTTCTCAATCACCTTCATTACTACACAACTCGACCGAGGGTCGTCCCGGGGTCGTTTCGACAACCAAAAAGTGTCCAATTTCACCCCAAACTCACCATTTCTCCGATTTCCTTCAAACTAACTATTCTAAACCTCAATAGATCGTTCCTAAAGGTGAAAATCACACCCAATTTCAATTAAATCACCATGAACACCCTAGATTTCTAGAATTCCCGAAATGAGCATAAGCACCAACAATCAAACTTCCAATTTCCTCCATAAATCGTTCCAAACTTTGATTAGAGATTTCTAATAACGGAAATTGCCCAAAACACCTCACAATTTGATTCAATTTCAAAGACCCAAGCTAAACCCGAAAATGGCCTCAAACCCCCAAATTTCAACTTCCACAATTACTCAAAATTGAACCACCAAAATAGAGGGGAAGGAGGGCCCATGGAAGGAGGAAGAAAACTCACCTAAAATCAAGAAGATTGACGCCGGAATCTGGCCGGAATTTGAGGAGAGGATCGGCGGCTTTGGGGAGTTTTCCGAGCTGATGTGCGCGTGCAGGAGGGCTGGGTCGGCGGGGGAAACTCAGGAAGGGATGATCGGCGGCTGGGGGGTGGTTTCTCGGCCGGTCTCGTCATTTGGAGTCGCCGGAAATAGGCCAACTATATGGCGACAGCCACGCGCATACAGGGGAGAAAAGGAGAGCTCGGGAGAAGGAGAGAGAGGGCTGGGGGCGACGGGAAGAGGGGCTGGGTTGCTGGCCGGCGGCTAGGGGGCGTCGCCGGTGGTCTAGGTGGCCGGAAAAATGGGCTGGCGTCGCGCGCAGGTGGGAAGAGAAGAGAAGAACGGGTTGGGCTGGGGGCTATTCTCTCTGCGCGTGGAGAAGGAGAGGGAAGAGAAATAGAGAGAGAAGAATATTCCAGAAATTTCTGGAATATTAAATGCCATTTTCTCAAAATTACAAGTTTACCCCTCACTTTAAACCCCCGTATTTCTCAAACCATAGCTCCAAATAACGCATGCTACGTGTCTACAGACTCGTGGAGTCGAGCTCTACGCAACCATGTCAAAGTCAACTCCAAAATTTGGGTAATTTAAAAAGTCAACTTTGGATCTCTTCTCACGTTCATAACTTTCTATCCGTGGTTCTAAACAACCCATGCCGCATGTCAATGAACTCGTAAGCTCAAGACCTTCCTAACGGACCCAAGGTCAAAGCCAAAATCTTACCAGAACCAAAAGTTAACGTTGGGCCCTATTAACATTCACTTAGGAAAGTACGGGTCGTTACAAGGTAATAGTCTAACAGGTGCAACGAATTATGGACACGTACGTAAAGTTTTCTCAAATATTAGACACCAACTATAGTGACAAATAACACAATACTCAAATGCTAATGGAAAATCCTGCAATCAAGACATAGTTATGGAAAAAAAAACTTATTATTAATGCATACAATGTGTTTCTTTTATCATGTATTAATAATAAGAGAGATAAATATATAAAGATCATACAAATTATATTACATTGGCAACATGAATTGTAGTACACAGTTAATTATATACTTATATATATTGCCTAGACTCAGAAAAGAGTGTTTATATTCAAAATTTTAAGAATTATATATTGTGATATAGGAGAGTCATAGATCCATTTGTATGTAGTATAATAACAGAGTTCAATAGTTCATCCTAGATTTGAGTAGGAATCGAGAAGTAAGTGATGATGATGATGATGATGATGATGATGATGATGATGATGATACAGTGATATGTATCAATGTATCATGTACTTGTTAGCTCTTTAAGGGACATATATATATATATATATATTTATACATATATGGTAATAATGGTATTTAAATTTTATCTGTAGTATTATTTTTGTTCATGAATTTGTTTTTTTATTTTTATTTATGAATCACTTAAGTATATTCCGTTAATTTTATTCATTTTTTATATTAGCTTTAGTCAAGCCTCAAAAAATAAAAATGTTAACTTATCTCTTCTTTCTTTTTCCAACATAATATACATAACTAAAATTGATGGAATAATATATAAAAATAATAAAATAGACTAAAGAAAGTTCAGAAACTATATAATTAAAAATAAATTTAGATACTTTGGTCATTTTTTTTATTTTTATTTATGAATCACTTAAGTATACTCCGTTAATTTTATTCATTTTTTATATTAGTTTTAGTCAAGCCTCAAAAAATAAAAATGTTAACTTATCTCTTCTTCTTTTTTTCCAACATAATATACATAACTAAAATTGATAGAATAATATATAAAAATAATAAAATGGACTAAAGAAAGTTCAGAAACTATATAATTAAAATAAATAAATTTAGATATACTCGGGAGCTGTACTCCTGATGGGGTTAAGGTACGTAAGGGTGTTGGTATGCATAGAGAGGAATAGGAGTGAAGACCAGTGAGAAGAGGACACGCGAGAGTGGGACCATGCATAATAAAAAAATGCACGTGCCGTGATACGATGTATGGTGGCTCACATCAAGCTCAAGTACCCTCAAAGCTAGCATGCATGGTTTTCTGTGCCACAAGAAATGAAAACCATGATAGTCAGTGAGTGAGTGAGTGAGTGAGTGAGTGTGTGTGTGTGTGTGGGGTAGCTGCTTGACCGATGACTAAAATGACGAATGACTGATCGACTAATTCAAGCTGTCCACCTCACCATAAATATCAATCTCACTTCGTCTCTACCTTCACCACACTTCCCATCACTTCCATGGCATATATGTACTACTCCACGCGCTTTCATCATACAACATTTATGCATATATATATAGAGGTGGTTGTAACTTGTATCATAGTTTAGGAATAGTATTAAGTCAGCTGACTCGAAACAAAAATTTTAACTCCATCTTAGCCTGTGCCATTGGATTAACTAAGCTCTTGATATGCCTTTGGTATGTGTCCATTGATATTTTCACTATGGCTTTTTATGTTATTTTTATTATTATCACTTTATAACTTCTTATTGTTGTTTTAACGTTTTAAGTTTGTGATGTGTCTCTTTTTTTTAATAATTATTTTTTTTTTATGTAACTGTTTCGTTTTATAAATGATCTTTTAGACAATCTCATTTTTTATAGCTAATCTGTAATACTAAATAAAATAAACTGAAACAAAACTGAATATATATATATATATATTCAAACCGATGACTTGGCCCAAAAAAAAAAACCGATGACGTCACGTTAACTTTACAAAATGCACTGTGCACCTATAGCTATTGTGCCTGGTTTGTCAAAGCTTCATTTTATATTTCGAGACTCATTGTTTTTAATTAATCAAAAATCGGTTCCCCATAAAATTAATAATTAACATATTGTATATAATCAGATTGATCAAAATACACAACAATCCTACACTTACATCGTTTACGAACTGGATGAACTGATTTATCATTTATATATACTTGTATGAGAAACGTAATCACAAGATAATTGGTTAATATACTCCATTTTACACATAATTAAATAAATAGACAATTACAAATAACAAATGTGCAATGCTAGAACAGTAATACATTAATACAAAAGGTAAACGGTAGAGAGGCCTGCACTGCACACCATATCTGTGAATACAGTATATATATATATATAAGGAAAGTTTTATAAGCAATATATGCAAGTAGCTGATAACCGCAGGCATGTTTGCTTGCTTAACGCAAACTACTCCACTTCTTTTCTGCTTGACGTGATTTTAAAGGCTTGAACCAAATATATATATCATATTTATACACGAAGCACCGCCTCCCACCCCACTATCACATTCTCTCTCTTACACACTAAAATAAATATGAGACATTGAATGAATGCCACTATGAATTATCTAAAACCATATCTGTCTTATTCATTGTATTACTTAATTTCAGTCATCAAGTTTAATCAATGGGTTGCAAGTAATTCAAGCTAAAGCTTGAAATAATGGGATCTTTAACAAAGACATCGATCATATTTAATAATATATATATATATATATATATGCTATCCTATATATATATCTAGCTATCATTTGTAAGCAATTTACTTCAAAAAATATTATCTTAACTATGAGTCAGCATTAAGGGTGATCATAGGATTGCCTTGTATGATGATCATATATATCATTGCCAATTGAGTTTAAATTTGATTGTATTGTTCCTTGACGGAAATTTGGTTACTCTAATCTAATAAACAAATTCATGACGTGACAGTTGTTTGCTTTGGTTTAATTACTTGTGTGCAGAGAGACAGAGAGAGAGAGACATCGATTTAACTGATGGAAATAAAAATGGAACCACACCAGTCCATATATTGTAGTGACCCACCAGCCACCACCAAAGCTTTAAGCTTCCACAATTAATTCTTCATAAAAAAAATAATAATAATAATAACAAACCCGAACCCCCTCTTTCTCACTTTCTAGGCTCTAATACTCATCATATCTCTCACTTTCTATCCTCTTTATTCGATCTCTCTCCCTCTCTCCCTCTCTCCCTCTCTCTTTCAATGAGACCCCACAACCTAAACTGTCCTGAAAATTAAGAAGAACAAGAAGCAAGCTTCCTCTGTATAATTGTCAGAGAAGGAGGGAGAGAGAGATGAGTGGGAATAGTAACGGAGGAGGAGGTGGGGGGCCTTGCGGCGCGTGCAAGTTCCTGCGGCGGAAGTGCGTGAAGAGTTGCATATTTGCGCCCTACTTCGACTCGGAGGGCGGGACGGCTCACTTTGCGGCGGTGCACAAAGTGTTTGGCGCGAGCAACGCCTCGAAGCTGCTGCTGCGGATTCCACCACACAAGAGGCTGGACGCTGTGCTCACGCTTAGCTACGAGGCCCTTGCTAGGGTTAGAGACCCTGTCTATGGCTGTGTTGCTCACATTTTCACTCTCCAACAGCAGGTCATCATCTCCAATCTCAACCCTACCTACCCACCTCGATCATCAACACCTTCCTTAATTTATCTTTCATTGATTCTTTTTTGCCTCTTTAATTACTTCTTAATTACCACACTAAAGATTATGTTGATTCTTAACTCAATGTGTAGTTCAAATTTAGACTGTTATCTTAAACGACGATCAAATTAACTTGATGGTTAATTTTATGAGGTTAAGTATTTAAGTGCTTGAACATATATGGTTAAGTGGGTGAAGTACTTGAGTTTAGAGGTTTTTTATGAAACTGGGTATAGAGGTCTACTTTTTTTATTTTGGGTAACTCAAATGACTACTTTTCCTGAGATAGACATAATGATGACAATTGCGAGCAAACCATTCTGAAGGTTAGACTGTTCAGGGTATAGTGATACTAACATCCGCCTGGTGTGTATTTCTCTCTACTTATCTGTCATTTCTTTGACAAGTAGCACTATGCGTGTATGTAACCTTAAGGCGTTTGTCAAGGTGTCCGATTTGTAGGATTAAAGATCGAGAGAGACTGCGTGTTTCACAAGTTTGCCACTCTCTCTCTCTCCCTCCATGCTAACGTGCACCTCTGTTTATTGTCCCTTCAAATTTAATAGAGCTAGTAGCTAAATAAAAGTGTTAATTAACTTCTTACTCCTAAAGAGTTTTCTTATTGAGGGTTTTCTTCTCTTCTTTTTTTGGGGTTTTGTTTTCCTTTTGGGGTATAATTCCTTTTAGATTTTCAATTAAAGTTGCTTGAATTCCATGCTAATTAATTAATTAACTTGCATTTCTAGGGAGAAATTATGAGGAATTTAATTTGCTTTTGGTATAACATGGTCTTTCGTTTCCAATAAAAAGTTTGTGAAACTTATGCTAACTAAACCTTGGGAGTTTCTAATTTTTTTTCACGTTAATTCTTATATTTCTCTGAGAGAGAGAGAGAGAGAGATGGCGGCTTTGGTGTATTGGGTGAGGAAGGATGACTTTAGGGGTCTTGTTGCTTGCCGGAGCTACCAAGCAAACATGTTTAGTAATTCGAGAATTATTTAAACACATCTAGTTTTGACTTTCTTAACCATATATCCCATATATATATTATTGGTATGCTAAATTAAAGGAAACATATTTTTAATCTCTTTTCATCTATATACATCACCATAATATTATATGTAGAGATGATTGATTGCTGTTTCTCTTGCATGAGTGAGAAATTAAGGCCCCACCTTATGTGATGTGGGTAATTCTGATGATCATAAATATGTTTACTATATACTTGTTCCCTTAATCACAAGGAATGGCTTGATTGTATTACATGTATTTCAATTTCAGTATGGGATACATGTATATATATATATATATAAAATAGGTTACTATATATTATGGTTTAGGTTATAATATCTTTTGCTTGATTATGTGACAACATTTTTCTTGTACGGATGGTAATAAAATCCCACTCAGCCCGCATGAGTAGTAGTGTAGTACAAGTATTAAATTGTTGATTTTCTTGGTGTTGATTTTTCGTTTGATTATATTCGAAACGACGCTATTTTAGAGTTTATAGAAATTTAAAACAAAGTCATAAATACAAGAATAACAAAAGAATTCAGTAGAGGTAGTACTTTATCATACTTCCGTACGTCAAAACCCGTTGGCAATATAAACATCATGAATAGCTTTTGAGTTGGGTAGAATTCCATAATGGCCTCCTGTTAGGTAGAATTGACTACACATGAATATTAGTGCTTTAAAGCTATTCTTTTCTAACTGATCATAACAAGACTTCGTATGATCATCATGATTTGATTATGATATATATAGAAATATAACAAACTATGTACATGCACACACACACACACACACACATATATATATGTAAACTTTGCATTTTGACCTAGCTAGCTAGCTTAGTATTGCTTAAATATTCAACAATTTTGTCAATTTACATCTACAGCTAGGACTTGATCACAAATGCAATACGAACTAGAATTCGTACTATTTTTGTAGCATTGATCTTGTACTTGTATTTAAAATGACGTCATTTTGAAATTTAACTCAATGGTTTGCAGGTAGTAAATTTGCAGGCAGAATTATCCTACATTCAGGCCCGCCTTGCAACCTTGCAGAGCATGCCAGCACCGCCGCCGCCGCCGCCACCACCTCCCACAAGTCTTCATTCTTTGTCCAGTAATATTGTAGCATCATCATCATCATCATCATCATGCTCAGATTTGGTACCAATTACATCCAACTTGTTGATGATGCATTTTGATCCCCCTCTTCAAACAGAGCAGTACTCATCAATATCATCAGCTGAAACAATGACAAGCAGCCTTTTCAATCCATTAATGGATCAAGATCAACTGGTTGATGGGGGAGGAGGAGATCTCCATGCATTAGCTCAAGAATTCGTTTGCCGGTACTTGCCAGGAGTAAGGCTGAACCGCCCTGCGGCTTCCACTTCTCATCATCACCATCAAAATTTCTAACTCATCGATCCATCTTGTCAACTCAACTCATCATGCATGAAATGATCTCAGTTTTCCTTGCACCTTATGCCTTTTGGAAGCAAACAAAATGAAATATTCTACTTCTTTTGTTCAATTTAAAACGCCAACCCACGTACACTACTTGTTGCACAGCTTTCATTTCTTGCAACAATACCATGCATGGATTTTGGGAAATTGATGGTTATCGCGATTTGTTTCATGTATTCGGAATGTACGTGGAATTGTGTTAAGGGTTATATTTTCATATTAAATATTATTCACCATCCTAAAAAATTGTAACATCCATCATTTTGTATGTACCATACAGGGAAATTTTCTATTGTTTGGAGAGTAAAATGTTAAATCCCTGTGGAAAAAAATAGTTCTAATTATTGATGGGCTGGATTCTTATTTGCATGTGTGCTAAAAACTACAATTTATCAACATGATATATGTCAAACTACCTAACAAATTAATTTGACCATATCATACTCTTTATCATATATTTGACATTTTATGTTGCTAGATTTTGAGGCAGAACCGCACATTCAAACATGACAATAATCCTCTTTCAAAATTATATGAGGAACCCATGACAAAAATGTGGATCTTAATTCACTGACTAATCTACCTCACAATTCAAGTTTATTAGAGATAGAAAACTTCTTAATTCCGTAATTATTTACCAAAAGAAAGAAAGAAAACAAAAAGGTGGCATCCTGTTAGTTTGTAAAGACACGAGGCATTGTTCCATGGGCTTGAACTTGACAAATCACAAATGAAATGCTGGTTTTAGCTAGGCTTGGCAGGCCCAAGATTTAACGTTGCTCTTGAATTGTACCATAATAAGCCCAATAATTAAGTCTTGGCCTCGGCCCAGTGAGCAAGTGTTCAAAGTTTATGAGAGACGCTAGGGCATGTATAAATTATAGTTTTACTTAAATCATTATAATCTCAACAATTTCCCATCAAATTTTCAGCCTTAACAGAACCATAGTATCCAATCAAAGTGAACCCATAAACAAAAAGACAAATCCAACCCAATCCAAGTGAAAGCAAGCAGGCACATAAACAGAGTGCCAAATCCACAGAAACAGGAACCTTCATATATTTCTCCCCATCCACATGGATGAACCAGCTAGAATTCAACCTGGTATCAGTTTTGAAGTCAAAGCTAGATATCAGTTCAAATCATCTGACAACTTATTCCAACATCAAAGACTACATAAAATGTTATCATAAATAAGTCAAAACACTTTTAAACTCCAAATCCATCTTACTCCAGAAAAAAACAGTTTCAACATTGACAGGCCAGGCCCTACATAAGTACATATAGCCTATGAATGATTTTACAAAGCTCGGTTGAAAATATCCACAAATAAGTGTTGCAACCTTTAGCATGTTTGCATACATGGTGACCCAAAACACAGTCACAAGTCACATCTATAAACAAACAAGACATGTTTTCAAAACTTATGCAGTTGCAGAGCACACCCATGCACTCTCACATTTGAAGAATGACAAAGGATTAATAGTACTTCACTCTTTTAGGCTGCTCACCGACATTTTCACTAAAAACAGATATTCAAATTTACATAAAGGACAATGATGCATAGTCCAGCAAGAAAAAGAAAACAGACTGCATAACCAAAAAGGATAAGAGAAGAAAATACTGCATAGCCAATAATATTGCATTGTGGCAAGATTTTCACCTGATTTGGCTCAAGTAGTAAAGGGGTGAGGTGCACCTGGAGTAAATTTTATATTTGAATCTTGTCAAGTGTAAATGAATCTAAGCTTTAGTAGCGATTCCTTGTCATAGATACACCCGTTGCTCATCGTGCCCAGAAAAAACATAGAAGTTTTACCCTCATCAAATAAAAAGTTACCGGTGATAAACATACAAAGGATAGCATGTTAACACACAGGAAATGAAAAATAATACAACACAATGATAAAATATAACAAAAGATATGGAACAGCTTCACTAGGTGATAAAGATACCAGTTAAATAAATGAATGCAAGAATAGATGCTTATGCTGCAGATAGAACTCGATATCTGTACTATAAATCTCAAAAATCATAGCTAGAAAAAACACATTTCTTCAAATCCTCATATTCTGGAAATTATTTCAAACAACAATCATAAAACATCATACTACATCTAAGTAACCCTTTCAAGGACCAAATACTTCAAATCCTTATATTCTAGCAACCGTAAAACAGAGACAGACAAGGAATGCACATGTTGTGCCACACTGTCTAACCAATTTGCATACAGAATCCCTTCATTAAATCACCTGATACTGAAGTTTTCTCTCTTGGCAAGCAGCCAATGAGTTTCATATTTGATTTGTCTATTTGACAGTAGGTAACCTGGTAAGTTTATTTCACAATTTCCCATTTCCTACAATGGAGCATCAGAAACTGAAGGCCATCATCCATGGGCCAATTAGTAGATGCAGATATATGATGCCTATAAAGGGGGGTTATTAAAATGCAAATGTATATATGTACCTGCCAAGAACTGACACACAATAAGCACAGCTTTTGAATGATCCTCTCTTGTAAAATCAATAACCATCCAGAACCACTTTCCAGCACTAAAGAAGTTCTAAAATATATGCAAACCATTCCACAAGAATTAAACCAAGGAATTTGTCATTATAGGTTAATAAATCAAAATCAATCATAAACGATTATGTATGGGCACAAGGGAGCACCCACAGCTGTACAGCCTCCATAATAAACCACAGAAACTAACGCACATGTAAAAAAGTTTAGAGTTGTGGAACCTACAGGTGAAAATCTTTAAAGTGACTGCGTGCAAAGCTTTCAGAATGAAGACTATAAAGATGCACAAAAACGAGGTAAGCGCACAGTGCAAAAAAACAAAAAATGCCATAACAGTAGTAAACAAAACAATTACATTGAGATTTTGCAACAGAAAAATATAGATGTAGCAGCCGGTATGCATTATAAGACGAACCAATCTGAAAATTCTGAATGCCCAGGACATGGTTAACAAAATAGTTATTAAAATAGGTATGTGCAGAGAAGCCCAATAGGCTATACTTTACAGAACAACACATAGTAAAGGAACCTAAAATCATGTGAGAGGCTCCAATCTTCTGTATACATAAATGTACAACCCACTTCCAACTTCAGAAAGCGACAATATACACTCATAACTATGTTAGAAAGGCTTAAGTTCTTAACCAGCTCTTCAAGAGGCTAAACGATCTCCCCATGCCTGAACGCACTATCCCCACAATCTGTAACTGGGTCCAACCCACAAGGAGAATCATACCATTTAGAATTCCCTTGGTAGAAACTATCAACCTGTATACCAGCAAGACCTACATCTGCCACCATGCCCTCATCATGTCTTAAGGGCTTGGTTAGTTTAGTATCCTCGCAGTCAAGGATGCTCTTCTCACTATCATCAAAGTCGCTGCATTTCAACCACTTTTCGGGCTTACAGGGCTCACCCATCAGATCCTTCTCTGTCCTCATCTGGTCCCAAGGGGCAACATCCCCAAGGGTTCGCCCAAAACTATCTTCATCATCATCAATCAAATCAGTGTCCTTGCCATCTCCATACATACGTTCATGATGGTGATCACTCCAATGTGCCAAATCATTCTCCCCAACCAAAATATCATCTGAATGCGGCTTGTCCGGTAGCAAACCCATTGGCTTCAGACTCTCCTCCCCTATTTGTCTAACTTTATTCACAATTTCAAACAAGTCTCGAGACACTGAACCCAAAAGCTCTTGTGGGATTTTCCCAATTTTCTCTTCCAAGAACCCAACTTCAGCTCTCAATTCCTGCACCTGCTGCAAAACCGAAAGCTGCATATCCCCTTCATCCTTCCCCAGCAATCCAAATCCGTCGTTCTCCAACTCCTCACTTACACCATACACAGTATCTTGATCCATCAGAAACCCGCCTTTGTGCCCCACAACCCGATGCATAATCCTCGCATTCCCATCCAACGGACCCGGCTCATGCCCAGAATGCACAGCATACAATTTAAACACCGCCACCCCCTCTTCCTGATACACAAAGGTCTTGTCCTTCTCATTATAATTCGTGATAGGCACAATAGCCCTAATCCGAAACCCACACCCACACCTCTTCGATGCATAGGGTTCCCTCTTCAAAATCTTAGACTTCTTAGCGGCCGGCTCACCTGCCCTATGACAAGCATAGTCCTTAACCTCAGCCATAAAGGGCTTATACCTAATATACTTCTGCCTTATACAAAGCACTACCTTATGTTTAGCAGCCAACTGTTGAAGCCTATGAGGCACCTCCTTCGCGGGCACATCAAATGACTCGGTATACTCAAACCGGCGACGTTTGTTCCTCCCCGAAAGGCCCGACGACGCGGAGGAGCAAATGGGGCAAGCCGAGACACAAACCCTAATGTAACTCTCGGGAATCCCGTAAAACTTAGCCCCTACAGTCCAAACCTGCTTAATCCTATCAATGGTTTCTTTGAGCCCCAAATGCTTTAAGTCCGTGTCGCTGTGAAAACTCATAACAATGTCTTGCCACTGATTAATGTGCGAAACGAATTGCTGGGTATTATTCTTGAAACACAGATATTCGTTACCATTTTGGTCGACGTGGGCGGCGAGCTTGTCCTGGATGCGCTTCCAGGCGGTGACGTAGGCGGTGTCCTCGTTCCGGTCCTTCCAGACGGCCCGCCAGGACTTAAGGACAGGTCGGGGCGTGGCGGCCCGGATCTCGGGCGGGGTTGCGAGGCGGCCCTCCGCGAGGCACTTGATCATCAGGGCGTGGGACTCCGGGTTGAAGGTGTAGAACTGGGTCGAGATGTGGGGCTCCGGGCTGATGTAGAGCGGTTGCTGTTGCTCTTGGGAATGATGGTGGGTCGAATCGGAGTTGGGGTTCAGGTTCGGGTTGTTAGGGTTCGAATGGACGTCGTCGTTTTCGGAGGAGGAGTGGGAGGGGGAGGAGGAGGAGGATGAGGAGCGGAAGAGGACGATTTCCGGGAGGGAGAAGACGGGGTCGTCGGCGGCGACGTCGTTTTGCAGAACGGGAATGGACGGCTGGGATTGAATGATCTGGGGAGGTGGACCCAGATCATGATGGTGGTGATGGTGATGGTGATGGTGGGGATGGAAATGGTGGTGGTGATGGAAGAAATCCTCTTCAGTTTTGTGGGGATTCATGGAATTGAAGAACAAGAAGAGAGGAGAAGAGGGTTGTGTTTCTGTGTACTCTCTCTCTCTCTCTTCTACTAGGCACTGCAGTTTTCTTCTTCTAAGCTCTGAGTTTATTTTCAGTCTGACATTTGTTTGGGGCTTCACAGGTTTGTCGACTCTCTCCAAATTCTCATCCCCTTCTATGCCCCTCACTTTCTCGCTCCTCCTTTTTCTTTTTCTTTTTTAAGATTTTTTTCTTTTCTTCTTTTCAGTTTAATATTACGTTGTTGGTTTGTCTTGTTCCTTGGCTCATTATGTTTTTTATTATTATTGTTCTTCTAAGCCGTTCCGGTGTTGTTTGTTTTGTTTGAATGCTTTTGAAAATGATAGTGCGGAGAAATATTTCACTCACCCGTGAACATTATCATCATATTAAATAGTTGATACCTGTTTTATAAATACTTAGTATAATGATAATGTTCACCACCACCTGATATTATAGTGATGTTCACTACCACCTTTTCATAATAAGAAAAATGGCATTTGATAATATCATCATTTTTCATCGATCAACTCTCAAACCCTTTAACGGTTCACACAAATTGTTACATAGGCTACATTTGATGTTTTACAATTTTTGGCAGAAAAGAGAGGATGTTTTACACTCATAATATGTTTTTCATTAATGTCAAAACTTGCAACAACCTCTCATGTATGACCAATTTCTGCTCAAGCTTAGATAACTTTAGCTTCGGTTTTCTTGTGAGACATTTTTTAGAAGGGTTTCAAAATTCGTAATATTTTTGGATAGAAACTATAACTATTTTAGATTTTATATATATATAT
>QANT01004452.1:0-15333 GCA_003254885.1 Purshia tridentata | reverse complement strand
AATTAAAATTCGGGCCTAATTCGGGCTTTGGGCCGAGCTTCGGGCGGGCCTAAACGGGCCGGGCTTCGGGTGAGCCTTGGGCTTCAAGGGGATGGCCCAAAGCCCGCCCAAGAGACTTTCGGGCTGGGCTGGGCCGGCCCAAATTTTGGGCCTAATCGGGCTTCGGGCCCAATGGGTCGGGCGGGCTTCGGGTGGGCTTCAGGCCTTGGGCTTTTTGGTGACCCCTATTTTTTATTATAGTAGCCTGTTGACACGTGTTTTCACACATATCAAGATGTATTTTTATTTAAAATTAAAATAATATAAATAAAATTAATTAAATTAAAAAAAAAGGGCTGCAATGGAAATTAATAAAAGGAAAAAGATTATGGGTCTCAAAAAATTGTGCTTCAATCCTATGTGGCAATATTAATTGGACCTATCAGTAGTTAATTTTTTATCACATATCACCATTTATATATAGGGTAACTTTTTTGAAACCCCCTAACTACCAACAAACTTTTCTTAAGTCCCGACCTATCTAGGAACTCTCTTAAGACTCCCTAAAATTTGTAATACTTTTTTTGCTCTTCTGACGCACTCTGACGCGCGCTGAAGCGCTTTAACACAAATTGACATGTGGGCTGACACAGATTGACGTGCGCCCAAAAATACAGTTACACTAAATAAACAGTTACATTGAAATTGAAACTAAGTTTTAGAAATACAATTACATTAAAAAATAACTACAAATAATTATATTATTAATTTTTTAAAAAGAAAAAAAACTTACAAGCCCATAAATTTAACTAGTTATATACACTTTGACTAAAAAAAAGTTACACATCTACTAAAAACAGCTACACCTTTAGTAAACAAACAGTTACACCTTCACTAAATAAACAGTTACACCTTCACTAAATAAACAGTTACACCTTCACTAAAATACAGTTACACTAGGCCGCGTTAGAGCACGGCTCAGAATACGTGAGAGAGCGCATCAGAACGCATCAGAATGCTTTAGAAGGATAAAAAATATATTATAATTTTTAGGAGGTTTTAAGAGTTTCTAGAAGGTTTAGACAAATTTTTTAGATGGTTAAGGGGTTTAAAGTTACGGACTAAAATAAAAAAAATGAATAAAAAATGGTATTTCTGAAATTAAAAAAATATAAATAAAATTTTATTAAAATTAAAAACAAATAAAAATGGTATAATTGAAATTCTAAGAAAAAAAGTCAATTTTAGATGGTTATAGGTTGACTAGGGGTTTTAAAAAATGTTAAAGTGTATAATTGAGGGTTTTGGGAGAGTTTAATTTTGGGTGGAGGTTATGAGAAAGTCAATCTCTAACTAAGGGGTTTATAAATATTTATATTTATATATAATATCATATTAAAATTATTTTTATTAAAATACCATCTTACCCATCATAAATCTAAAGGCAGTAATTCTTTCTATTATCAAAATTTTATATTAACAATTTATTATTTATAATACTCAATTAAATTGTTGTTTGAAGAAACGTTGTTCATCTCCATTGAAGTGAAGAAGAAGAAGTTTGATAAAAAGAAAATGGAGGAAGAAGACACTGCAACTATGAAACCATAAACTTCATGTTTTCTCTCTTTTCCTCCCAACAATTCACTCAAAGTCTCCATTAAAATGTCTTGAAGAACACCCAAACCCTCCTGACAATAATGTAAAATTCAGAGTATCGTTCTAACATAAAGAAATTCATATCATCGCCCCTTAATTTCTTCCATTTTCTTAAAATTATCCATTTTTCCATCAATTAAATCTCACTAGTAATTCCTTAATGTCTTTATAATTGATAGCTTTTATTAATCTTCATTAATGTCGACATAGGCTTTTCTTAAAATCACCATTTGATTTTCACACTGGACTATGACGACTCTTTAGCTTTTGTATTGTTCAACGTCTGTCTTAAGGTTGGATTTTTCTTTAGTTTGTTAAGAAAGAAAACTGCAATTTGCACTCCCAATACTTATTTTGCCGTGTTCTATAATCAATCAATGTCAAATTTTCAGATTGATCTACATAAAAAGAAAATATAAAAGGACATTAAAATGGGAGAATATAATGAGATCCCTTGCAGAAAAGAAAAAATGAATCCCAATTCAAAATATAATCAATTGAATAAAAGCATGGTTCGGTGAAAGCTTTAATGAAACAAATAGAATGCAACCAATGCTGGGAAAATGAAACTCAAAATTCCAATATATATCTGTAATCTGTAATCTGTAATATTATAATGGCAGGAGAGTAGTTTGGTGTTACAGGCTTCACCAAATTTTGAATTGTCATAAATATCCTTCATTCAACCTAAATAAGGATATAATTGTAAAATATAAAAATAAAAAATAAAAAACACCCCACTCTCTTAAAAGGTGGAGATAGTAGTGATAATTTATTAAACAATAAAAATATAAAAAATATATAATATAAATTTTAATTAACATGTGCGAAGCACGTGCCAAGAGTCTAGTATATATATAGAAATAGACTGCAAAGATAGTGAGAAAAACCACAAGTTTAAGAGACCTACAACCAAGTAAGCTAAACCATCACCCCAAAATTCCACGGCAACCACAAAGATTTACCAAGGAAGATGGAGGACGATTTACCCGGACAAGAGCTGAAGTTTTTTAAATATTATTCTTTTGTAATTTAATTTAAAATTTTCAAGATATTTAAAAAGGATGGACAAGTCATTAAAAAATCTTATGTGGTAAATAATTATGAGCTATCTTTAAATTAATTAAATACTATTATTATATGGAAAATCCATGTCATTAAGACACAATTGAGGCACAAAATTTTGAAACCCCCTGGCACTCCCGTTAATAAAAATGGGGAGTGGAAGTTAAGGCACTTCATGTTGGATTGAACATTCATTTGAATGTGCTGAAACACTTTCTCCCGGTCTCTTTATATTCCCATACTCCCTCTTAAACCAAAGTCTCGTCCATCCATTACTCCAATCATATAATTATAGAGTAATGCTATATAAGTGTAAACAAATAGCATTACTCATATTTAAATTTCATGGCTTTGTATCATTCTACATAATATGCCATTTCATTTACTCTTAATAAATTTGGTTTATCTTTCCAATATAACTTTACTTTCGTGCATTATTGTCGTAAACTTACGAGGATTTACATGCTATATATGAAATACTACATACAAATTTTATAATCCCTGTGTAATTAGCAAGGTATCAGAGTCTAGTGTCAAACCACCACATCCTTCGGCTTAAGTATCAGGTTTTTCCAAGTACTTGTTCAAGCACGTATACCTTTTATGCAGCCTCATAGCATGTAAACTTACAACTTCACCATAGCCACAGAACTTCACTACCTTTTATCACGTACACAAAGCCAAACCTGAAAACCCATCATCCAAACCACCATCAAAATCTATGCATGCCTTACACTATCACTCATTGTCCCATCAGAATATTCCAACAATCATCAATTCATGATGTTAGTAATGTTAGTAAAGCTTTTATCTACATGAATAGTCTGTCATTTTGTTGACAATGGGCATGCATGTTTTACTAAGATTCTTTTTCCCACCACACAGAGGCTTACGTGGGTTGCGCTGAAATCCGCCAAAGCAGAGCGAGCTCATCATATTCATGTTCTACAAAGGAATAGGCAAAGTTCTCCAGAAGCTGTTGTAGGAGACAAAGATGGACAAGTCACCACAAAAAGTGATGAACATGTGGCAGAGATTATTAATATGTGTAGAGCAGAGAGCATTCAGTTAGGGTTACCTAACAAGGAAAGCGACAAGGACAGGGTCAACACTCTATTGGTGGTGACCACACTTGTTGCTACGGTTACATTTGCAGCTGGTTTAACAGTGCCAGGTGGCTACAACTCTAAGCATAATGCAGGAAAAGCAACCTTGCTAACCAAATCAGTGTTTCAAGTCTTTGTGATCTGCAACACCCTAGCTTTTTATAGCTCCCTCTTTGTTGCAATTACTCTCATTTGGGCACAATTGGGAGATATAATTTTGGTTTTCGCAGGTCTTCGTTTGGCAATGCCATTGTTGGGAATTGCGGTTACTGCATTGTCCTTCGCATTCATGGCTGGCGTTTCTGTGGTAGTTAGCAATCTTAGTTGGCTTGCTATCCTTGTGTTGGTCATCGGGGGATCATTCCTTAGTATTGGCATGGCAATTTTTATTCCACTCTTTTTAACATTTATATCACCCGTTTTTCGGTACTTCACCTATTATCCCTTTTATTTGGCAGCACTACTGGCTTCTAAATGGCACGTCAACGTATCTAGACGACTACTAATCGATCTCGATCTGTTGGAGGACTAAGTGCAATAGCTATTTTGTGCCATCAGAACTCAAACTTTTCTTGTGTCTTGGAATGTTAATTTCTCAAGTGATTGTATTTTTACTTTTGATCGTACAATCTCTGTATGTTGTATTTAAGTGTAAAGCTATAGACTCTACATTTCTAGACCGTATTGATGAACCACCTGATGTGGCAGGTAAGGCTACTTGTTATGTCAGTTATTTAAGTTTGGTTGATAATTGACACATTACTTTTCACATAATGCATGCGTTCCCCTTAGAATTATTGTTTCTATAATGGCAAAATTACCGTATATAACATACTCTTTAATGGCTCTTGCATGCATAACAGAACAAATAGACCTGGCCTTATTCTTTGTTTTTGAGACTTTGTTCCTTGGCATGCATCCATTGCATCACGAAATGCCACTGTGATTTTCTTCAACCAAATTGCATTTCCATTCTTTTTTCTCAACAAGAAAACAAGATTTAAGAATTATTAAATTTAAATAACTAAGTTCACATGTTTATAGAAAAATATTAAATTTTAATGAAATTTGTCATAATACATAACTTGAATTAAAAAACTAATTAAGCAACAACAATTAAAATCTAGAAAGTCCAATCATGATTTCAGAAGAAATCAAGAAAAGGGCAAGACAGTTGTCACATAAAAGAAACCTTCAATCCCATGTTGTAATTATTAAGAAAGATGTTCCTTTATTATAATTTTTGTTGTTAATTTCTTTCATTTTTACAGAACAATCATTTAGCAGCGGGGTTAGAACTAGACCAGGGATGGAAAATTACCACATAAAGCAACAGTTTCAGGGTAGCGTCTCTGCACTCTAAGAAAAAAATATCCTTTTACTTGAATAATTGATGCAAAGATCGATAATTTATCACTTGGAAGATACAAGTATGCACAAAATAAGTGTTAGCTTAAAATAAGTGTTAGATACAAGTATGCACAAAATAGCTGATGTACAATGAATCTATGACCACCTTAATACATATTCCAGAATATACACCAACACCAAAGAAAGTGGATGAAGCACTGTAGCCAGAAAACACATGCATCCAAAGATGGAAGGTTGTCCAAAAACTTGAAATCACACTCATTAGAATGCAGAAAATGTAGAGTAAAATGCGCCATTTATTCACATATTTTTAACATTTTCCCATGTTGGTCAAAGATTTAACTTTTTATCTTATTCTAGTCTAGTTTGTAATATTGACTTGTCCCAATATAGTCTATTCCATTTTTGAGCTAACGTCCATCTATTTTCTTCACATGCAGCACACGTGAGCTATTTTATAGGACAAAAAGGTTTGTCCTGTTACAAATGAAAGAAACAACAGAAAAATAACAGTACATGAACATATTTCTTTCAATGTGGGATTTAGGTTTCCTTTATTTGAAAATTGTCGTGCAATTTTCTTTATTTCTTCTCAAACTTTTTGATTGCTTTTACTTAATCTTTGATTTTAAGTTATATATTATGACAAGATTTGCTACTAACAAAGTTTATTAAGATTTAATATTATTTGTTTTCTATAAACTTGTGAACTTAATTCTTTAAATTTAATATTCTTAAGTTGAGAAACAATAGTAGAAATGCGATTCTGGTTGAAGAAAATCACAGTGCGTTTTGGAGCGTGCAAAGGCTGCCAAGGAACAAAGTCTTAAACACAAAAAATAGGGTCTATATATATTCTCTTATGAATGCAAAGAACCATTCAAGAACAGATTATGGTAAACCAGCCTTTGCCAAACACCCTCTAGATTGCACTCTGATTAAATAAACAATAATTATAAAGACACCGTAATATGTGAAAAGTGAAGTCTCAATTATGAAACAAAATAATAATTGATGTAACAAGTAGACCTTGCTTGCCACATGATATAGTACATCAATTTGGTCTGGAAATACGAGATTATATAGAATTCTAATTAATATTTGAGAAATTTTAATACCTTTCTATCTCATAAAATAAAAAAAATAAAAAAAAAGGTAGAAAAAATATATACCTTTATTCCGGCTGAGAATTGCAGCATGCAAAGGAAATGTGGCTTCACCATTAATTTGATGATAGGAATATTTTTTTTTTTTGTTAGAGTGGGCTGGGGCTAGAGGCCCAAAGCAAAACTAACTAACTAGAACCAAGGCGAGTCTTGGACAGGCCCAAGATGTAATCCAGAAGCAATAAGACCTAACTCGATAGAATGATCAAGCTTTGCAAGTCCTGTAGATATACACGATCAATCTTTCAAGACCAATTAAGCTTCAACAGAGCCTGACAAGCAGAGATAGAGGCAAGGGAATGGTAGCATTGAACACCCTTAGAAGTCAATGCTGGAGTCCAATTCAACCATGACATCTTTAAAACCACAATTCCAGGCCAGGTTGAGAGCTCTATAAAGACCCCAAAGTTCAGCAAATAAAGATGGAGGAAAGGGATCGCCATTATTGCTGTACATATGCAAGTACGTAATTCAACACAAATCTACATCTACTTATTGGGGACTGACCCTTTGGCTGTACATTCAATTTTTCAAATATAAGCAGAAATGAAAAATATGGAAGTAATCTAATGAATCCTAGGATGAGATTTTCATGCCACCTGGGAAGTGCCCTATCTTTTTGTTTTGCTTTTTTTTTTTTTTTGGCCAAATATCTTTTTGTTTTGCTTAAATACAAATAATTGTGTTTCTTGTAGAATAAGTCCAATTGATTCTCTGTCATTTACTTTATTGTTATACAATAGAACACTCTTTCTGATGTTTCACTGATTGCTATAAGGAGCAAACTCACATTTATGATCTTGATTGCCATATGGAACCTTTCCATTCAAAGACTCCTAATGCGATTCATGATGGTTAACTCTTTTTAAATTTTGTGCTATTATAGGATTACTGTAAATTATGTTGTTCTCTAATCTATGTGTTCTTTTCTTTTTGTGCAGATATGGTCATGAGTAACATTCTATACCCGGCAGTGGTCTTGGCTCTTATTTACATTCGGAAATTGACATGCAGCTTCTCTTCTGAAGTGCTGGTTATTATAATTTTCTGCATTCTAATGGGCTTGATTTTTCGTTTTTGGACAAACTTACCCTCTTTGGATGTGTTTTTTGGCTATAGTGCTTTATGCACTTCCTCTGGTGCTGGTGTATATTCTGGAATACGTATTAAGGCGGTCATAGCTAGATTCATTCTACTTTAAGCTGCTTTATTCAATTGACAGAAAAAGTTGAAGCTAACATTTATTTTGTGCATGCTTGTATCTTCCAAGTAAATTATCTTTGCATCAAATATTCAAGTAAAAAAGATATATTTTCTGCAGAGTACTGCAGAGACCCTACCCTGAAACTGTTCTGTAATATATGTGGTAATTTCATCCCCGGTCTAGTTCTTTAACCCTGCCGCTAAATGAAAGAAACAACAATAAATAACAATAGAGGAACCTCTTTCTTACAACATGGGATTCAAGGTTTCCTTCTATTGACAATTGTCTTGCCCTTTTCTTGATTTCCTCTATAAACATGTGAACTTAGTTCTTTAAACAAGTAGCCTTACCGGTAGTTGAGTCGGAAGGGCCGTAGAATTGGATACCCTGCATCCAAGTTCAAGTCCCTCCTCCCCCTGAATCAAAAGAAAAAAAGAAAAAAGTAGCCTTAACTACCAGGCTGCCACATCATGTGGTTCATCAGTAAGGTCTGCATTACTATTATAGAAACAACACCGGAGAAATAATATCTTTAAGTTCTGAGACTTGATTCTTAACTACAAGAGATACAGATTGCATAAAACAGAGCACTAAAATTTTCCAAGACACAAGATAAGTTTGATCGAGTTTCTGATGGCATACCAACAAATCCAGGAGATTAGTCTTCGTCTGGTTCGTTGTTGTAACTTGTAGAAGCCAGTACTGCTACCAAATAAAAGGGATAATAGGTGATGTAACGGAAAGTGGGTGATATAGTTGGAAAAAAGAGTGGAATGAAAATTGTCATGATAGTGTAAAGGAATAAACCCCCTATGACCAACACAAAGATAGCAAGCCAACGAAGATCGCTTACTACAACATAAACGCCCGCCATGAATGCTATGGACAATGTGGTAAGCGCGATCCCCAACAATGGCATTACCAAACGAAGAGCTGTGAACACCAAAATTATATCTCCCAGTTGTGCCCAAATGAGAGTAATTGCAACAAAGATGGAGCTATACATAGCTAGGGTGTTGCAGATCACAAAGACTTGAAACATTGATTTGGTTAGCAAGGTTGCTTTTCCCTCATTAGGGTAAGAGGTTTTGTAGCCACCTGGCATTGTGAAACCAGCTGCAAATGTAACTGTAGCAACAAGTGTGGTCACCACCAATAGGGTGTTGACCCTGTCCTTGTAGTTTTCCTTGTTAGGTAACCCTAACTTTATGCAATATGCTCTACAAGAATTAATAATTTCGGCTACATCTGTACTTTTTTTGGTGACATTTCCATCTTGGTCTCCTGCAACAGCTTCTGGAGAAGTTTTCCCATTCTTTCGTTGAAGAACATGCAAAGGGTGAGCTCGCTCTGCTCCGGCAGATTTCAGCGCAACCCACGTAAGCCTCTGTGTGGTAGGAAAAAGAATCTTAGTATATATACATGCCTACTGTCAAAAAAATGAAAGACTATTAATTCATTTAGCTAAAAGGCTTCACTATATATAACAAGTAAATTAAAGTCGTATACCTCTTGGGCATTCCATTACAAATATGATGAACTGATGACATATTTTTGGGTTGTGAAAGCTTGTAGCGGAGGAATGACAGTGGTGATTTGGGAAATTTTGCATGCTAGGACGCTGCATAAAAGGTACCTGCTTGAACAATTGGAAGAACCTGATACTAGCTACCAGCCGAAGGATGTGGTGGTTTGACACTAGACTCCAGGAATTGAAACTAGGTGGGCTAAAGTTAAAAGTTATCAATTTTAGGGATCATAGTTAGGTAGAGTTTGGCGCCTCGAAGTGGTGGCAAATTTTTTTAGGGATTCAGGATTTTTAAAAGTCACTTAATGTTTCTAAGTCCTCCATTGTCTTGAATAATTTTAATGGCCTTGTTATATACATTGTTGGAGTAATGGATGGAAGAGATCGAATTTGGTTAAAAAGAGAGTGTGGTAAAATAAAAAGAGCAAGAGAGAGTGTTTCAGCACGTTCAAATGTTCAATCCAACATGAAGCGTCTTAACTTCCACTTCCCATTTTTATTTCCATTCCAACTATTTTTTTCTTGATTTAGTTAATTTTATTTATATTATTTTAATTTCTTATATTGAAAATACCTTTTGATATTTGCGCTATATCATATGTCGAGAGGCTACTATAAAAAGAAAAAAAGAATTGATTGGCTTAACAAATGTGTCATCTAAATTTATTTATTAAATATATAATGTGTATATATCAGTTTCTTACTTATTTATTAAGGACAAGAATGACTCAAAATTTAAATAAATAGAAAAATAAAAAATCATTTGGAAGAAATATTTACTGAACATGCCATTGCCCGTTATATAATTAATCCACATTTACCCAGTATACCGTGAAACTCAATGACATGTAGAAAATTTCCCTTAATAAAATTGATATAGTAGACTTACCCCATGAAATGAAGAAATAGCTTCCATGGTACTCTCTGCAACATCAAGAGCTGTCATTCCCTTGTTGTTTAAAAGCTTTAAGTTGGTCAGCTTATTCCATGTTAAATATTTCACGACTCTTGGATGTCGGTGAATTGTTGCCAAATGTAAAGGAGTATTTCCATCTTTGTCCTTCTGGTTTATCAACATCTGGAACTCATCACCTTTTCTGATAAAGTACTTGACAATGTTATACTTGCCATATTTTGCTGCAATATGTACTATATTTTGGTCATCCGAATTCAGCAGTTCTTTTGAAGCAGGACAATGTTGAAGCAGCTCTTGAACAATGTCAACATGATCTTTGCTTGATGCAGAATGGACCGGAAAGGTGCCATTTTTATTCGGTTGACAAGAATCAAAGGAACGGAATTCGCTTTTTAAAAAAATGCGAACCCCTTCGAGATAACCTGTTGATGCTGCATAATGAAGTGGAGTCCTCCCTTTCTCGTCTTTTAGGTCGATGGCAAATCCGTTGTTTAGTATATACATTAGAACTTCTGGCATCAGCAATTGAGTTCAGCATAGATTAGATATAATACTATGATTAAAATGAGTTTGATTTCTCTTTTATTTATGATAACGAGATATGGCAACCCACCCACACCCTTCTAATGAGAGAATGATCCCAAGTCGAAAATTTGAAGGTTTGTATAGTGGCTTATAAAAATTTGTGTTACTCCTTCTATTTCCAATTAGTTTTGGTTTTGGATTAGGTGCCTAAATTTCTTCATTTTATCAAAACAGGGTATTCACATATTGTTCCAAATGGCCACATGTACTCCTACGTCAACCAATATGAATTGTACATGTACTAGGCTTGAGTGATATCATTAGTGTTGGGGCATGTTGAGAGGTTTATAGAACATATTAGATGACTCATATCTATATATGGATCCAGGAAATACAAAAAAAGAAAGGCTCATTTGCACAGTTATCTCATGAAATTATAATTTCATCTCACTTCATCCCATTAATAGGGGTTGAACATATAAACCATTATGGTTTTTCTAATAATAATTGAGTGGCTAGATAAATCCCAATTTGGTTGATTTTTTAAGAGAAGATATTTAAGTATGAACATAGAAAATGAATAGCTCTAATAGTTGAAAAATACGTTGTGGTCTTCACAATTGTTAAAACGACAAGGTTTCAACGTAAAAGTTAATAATAATAGAATTATACTCTTCAAATGGTATTTGTATTTAGAAGCTCAAATCTCAATTGTGTTTTCAACAATTCGAACTTTTTATTGTTTAGTTCCTCAATAATCCCTGCAAAAACATTAGCTTAATTGGATATGTAGAAGTTAGGTAATAGGAGTCGAACTTATGAACAATTGTAGTGTTTCTAATTAAGTGTCAACTTTTGGATGACGAAATGGACTTTTTTACCCAAAAGGTCCTTAGGCGACAAGACCTTTCTTTAGGTGACGAAATGGTCCACTGCCAAAAATGTGAAATATTGGCTAATATTTCACATTTTTGGGGCAGTGATGAAATTGACTTCATCGCTCAAGGTATGTGGGATATTAGGGTCCGTCTAGTAACGTTTTACAAAAATATTTTCATAAAATGATTCCGTAAAATGAAAATAGAAAATTGCGTTTGTATTTTTAAAGTTAATACGTCTGATAAAGTAATTCAAAACCAATTTGCTAAAAACAAAATCAATAAAAACATGTTTGGTACAACTATGTAAAAAATATTAATATGAATTACATAATATTAGCCAGAAAATGGGCACATCAGGTCCCTTGCACAGTTACACCATTGATAATCCTTCAACCCATAGAGAAATTGAGCTCTTTAGTGAATACCCATTAAGCTTCAACCCAAAGTGATAGTGAAACAAGGGACGATGGGGTCGGAGCAAAGCCTCCTGAAGCTGGGGATGTAGATGGAGGTGGAGTATTACCGGATGACCTTGAAGAATTGTTATGAGTAGAAGAATGTGGGGGTGACTGAGGAGGAAAAGGTGGTGGTGAATGAGGAGGAGGAGAAGCAAGTGGTGATGATGGCAGTGGCAACGGCGATGATGGCGGTGATGAAGATTTGGGTGCTGGTAAAGATTTAAGAGGCAGTGACTCTTTGTGAGGTGGTGAGGATAAGCTTCACCCAATTATGTGTTCAAAATCCTCTCAATCAATATTCACTCCTTATTAGCTTGTGGTGGTGTCTATGGAGTTTGAGCAGATTGAGAGAGAGAGAGAGGAGTTCAGATATGTGTTGTGTGGTAGAGAAGAGTGATGCTTGTGAGGAGAGCTCAATTTCGTATTTTTATTTTTCTATATCCGGTCTTTTTCAAATTCATTGAAAACACCATAAAGTCGTTTTCAAGATTTACACTATAAATTGAAAATCATATCCTATGTTTTTTAAAAACTGTTTTTTGAATATGATTACCAAGCGCATTTTACTATGTTTTTAGTTTTACAAAAACAGAAAATTGTTTTATGAAACGTTACCAAACGCACCCTCATTAATTCATAAAAACCTTTCTCTTTCTTTCTAGTTTTCTTTCCCACTCACATCTTTCTCGATCCCCTACTATGCCTAGTTCGAGCCTCATAGTCGCTCCCATTCCCGCCCACCCTCCTCTCTTTTTCCCTCATCTCTCCTCGCCCTCAGCCCTCTCCTATCTTTCTCTCTCATCCTGATTTGCTCTCTCCTCTCTTTTTCTCTCATCCTGAAACCTTCTTCCCATCCAAAAACACAAAAATCCCTCCCACCTAAAAATCCCGAAACCCAAATAACCCCAACCCTACTCTTTCTCCTTAGATCTCCCACCCCCGAAATCCTCCCGCTACCCCCACCCCCACTTGAATCCCTCCTTGCAACAAGCCCACTCGAAACCAGTGGTACCTTCTTTCTTTTTTTCATTTTATGTTTTTATGTGGATTTCCTATTTTTTGTTTCTAATATTATGGATTTGCATTTGTTGTGGATTTTTTTGGATAATTAATTTAATATTTTCTTGGGTGATGAAATTATTTCGTCAATCAAAGTCTTTTTTTTTTTTTTTGTAGTGGCTAGTTAATTTGCTACATGTTATTCACGTGTTAGGCTCAACGGCACACGTACTCCCGCATCATCCAATAAAAATTGATAGTACTAACTTGAAAAGTTGAAGCAAGGAACTTTTTTTGTCCGAGTTGTGTTTGAAACTATTTTGTTTTGGTTAGCTTTCATAACCTTTTGGCTGCGGTTAGGCTAATTGAGAAATTGAAATACATACCTTTCTTCCGGCCCAGAATTGCAGCATGCAACGGAGACTTGCCTTCCACCTCTACGTTCATGAGCGACTCGCTTTTCTTTAAAATTTCTAGAACAAGCATAGTAAGCCCTGCTTCAGCGGCCAAATACAAAGGTGATTTGTCTTCCTTATTAGCATATAACGAAACGAGAGGATCTGCCTCCATCAAGCAGTGTGCCATGCCGTGATGACCAAAAATGAGTGCCTCATGCAAGGCAGTGTTTTCCTCCTTATTTTTAATCCCAAACAACCTTCTATCTTCATCCTCAATATCTGTTGCTAATTCCCCATCTTTCGCTAAATCAACAAGACATTTGAGCATATTGTAGTTCCCAGCTCTGGCCGCAATATGGAGTACAGTGTCGCCTTGTAAGTTTTGCTTTGACAAAAGGGGCTTGTGATGTCTTACAATCTCAAAAGCTAGATTTTGATGGCCGTAGCTGACAGCCACGTGAAGGAACGTGTTGTTGAGGGGGCTTAGTTGGGAGAGAAGAAAGAGTGCATCTTCATTTGTCTGAAGCTGTAGAATGCTCAAAAAGCGATCTTTCATGCCCAGAGTTGCACACTTGTACAACTTTTGGTATGTGTCAGGTATTTGCTCAATGTCTTGGAGTTCATGCGCTTCTGTTCTTGAAAGGCCTGAGAGCGCCCTAGCAATCCCATCCGTCAGCTGCGTTAGTACATATTCTTGATCCAGTCGGACCGGCGATGCCAAAACTTCATATAACTCACGGATCACGGATCCAGCGCATGCGACTAATACCTCCATCAAAGATACAATAGAGATCGACAGACGACTGTGGAGGGATCCGAGGAAAATTAATGGTGATGGAAAAGTAGAATAATGTCACACTTTAAGTTCTGTTTAGTCCAAATAATAGAGGGAAAAATTTGTACAAGGACCATTAATTGGGTTCTGACGAACACGTACGCCTAATTGAAAACATCAACCATGAGCAGACTTGCTCATTGGCTTGACTAAAAGAAAAAGACCTTCAAGTCAATGTACAGTTGATCAGTTTCGTCCATTTTCTTTTTCTTTTTAATTGTAATTTCGGTGTCCAACTGTAGAGTACGTCTGCAAAGCTGTCCCTTCACTGGCTAGAGATACTGGCTGATGTTGACGCGTGCATGTCTTGTGGTCCAGTAACTTGGGGTTATAGTGGTACCAACATGCTTGGACAGTGTGAGTATAATTTAGATAATTTCGGTAAAATTTTTGAAACGAAATTACTATTCCATATTTTTTTCGTTTAAATTTCGTTGAAATTTGGAAGAAAAAGAAAAAAAATGGAGAGAGGCAGCCTCGGGAGAGGAGGGATCTGGGAAGAAAGGAAGAAAAAGAAAAAAAATGGAGAGAGGCAGCCTCAGGAGAGGGGTGATCTGGGGAAGAAAGGAAGAAAAAGAAAAAGAAAAAATGGAGAGAGGCAGCCACGGGAGAGGGGGGATCTGGGGAAGAAAGGAAGAAAAAGAAAAAAAAATGGAGAGAGGCAGCCTCAGGAGAGGGGGATCTGGGGAAGAAAGGAAGAAAAAGAAAAAAAAATGGAGAGAGGTTGTGGGGGAAGTCTGGCTGCGAAGAGAAAGGAAGAGGGAAGTAATGGAAAGGAAAGTGGGAAGAAAGAAGGAAGGGAAAAAAAGGGAAAAAAAAAGAGAAAAAAAAAAGTGAGGCAGCCAGGTGGAGGAAAGGTGCCGAAAAGAAAGGNTGCCGAAAAGAAAGGAAGAAAAGAGAAAAAAAAAAGGAAAAAAAAAAAGAAGAAGAGAAAGACATGTGGAAAAAATGAAGGAAAGAGAAAAAAGAAAAGAAAAAAGATTTAGAGTTAATTGGGTTTGGGCCTTTGGATAATTGGAAAAAAAAAGATTTGGGGTTTTGTTAATCTTTTGGCTTGGTCCTTGTTTTGGGGTTTCATTTAGTTATTTTTAAATCTTAAATCATAAAACATTTTCATATAAAAAATAAGAGTGATTTATAGGCCGGTCCAATTCTTTCTTCTCTCTTAGACTAATACCTTAATACTTTTTTATTTTTGACTAAGGTATAAAAATATTATCCAGATGTTTTTAATTTAAAAAAT
>QANT01004447.1:0-15329 GCA_003254885.1 Purshia tridentata | reverse complement strand
CAAAATAAGCTCTCCTAATCCCTTTCCATGTAAAATATCTATAATGATGCCCTTTATATAAAACTCAAATTTTGGTCGACAAGGGTGGAATTTGTGGTCAACACACCACAAATCGACCATGTGTCGACCAAAAATTTTAAAACCAAAGTGAAAGTTTGAAAAAAAGAGGAGCACATGTACTACTTCTAAGCATCTAAAAAAAGAGTAGAGAGAGAGAAAGGGGAAGAGGTGGGAGGGAGGCGGCGTCAGGTGGGCAGTAGTCTGATGGGTTTTTTAAACACCACAAAGGCAGGGGATGGGGGCGCGGGTGGCTAGGGATATGGTGGCGAAGGGCTAGGCAAGGGGGGCAGTGGTTGGCTGGGAAAGAAGGGAGGGACTAATGAGTTAAGATTAAGAGGACTTTTTGGTGGCATTGAAAGCACATCACATTATGGTAAGGTAACGTTTCGGAATTGCACTTCAAGAATAATTAATTTAATTCTCACACCATAATGAATAGGACTATAAGTTTTCTTTAATTACATAATACATCTAGAAGTCTTATTAAGTAGCAACAACCAATACAAGGAGAATAGTAGAAAAGGCAATCAGAAACTAAGGTGAAGATAATGGTCCCATAATACAAAACTACATCCCACATCAAATTCAGGTGTTGGCTATATCTACTATACTTAAGTGCCCACTTGACAAAACTTAGAGAAGGATTATAGTTTCATAAGGTTATTGGTTAAATACTTGAATAAAAGTATTAATATCAAAAAGTTGAAAGCTTTAATTAGATGCAGGCAATTGTTTCTGTTCTACAATCTTAATCAGAAACCAAAGCAAAAAGTTGTTAATCTAACAATTATTCCTATTAAAAACCATGCATGGTACCAAATTATGCAGGAATGTCATTTTCTTAACTGAAATTGTACCAGAGGGGTTTTTAAGGTGATCTCATTGAACCCATAAGCTAAATAAACTTAAAAATAGGTTGAAAAAGTAGTATTTGCAGTAAAATTAATGAGAGCACAAGGCATTAGTTAGATAAGGTAATTGGTTAAGGTTAAGGTAATTACTAGGCAATGGCCTGGTAGTAGCTGGACCAGAGATAGAGCTGGATTTGGTTGTGGGAAAGGCACAAGTCGTCAAATTTGTAATGCACAAAATTAATGTCATGATTCATGATAACCAAGCCCCATGATCTATGTCTACTGTAGCTGCCAACAAGAAACTAATCCAATCAATGATCAAGTGACACATTGTGTAGACCTATCTCTCTATCTCTTATCAACCGTGACCTAACAAAATGCTATTTGCCAAATTAATTGCAACAGCAATCTAATAAATGCAGGCTCACTTCCTATCCAAAAAGAAAAATTGCAAACTCATGCATTATGGGGTTGGTGGGTTGGAGTTGGGGGGGTTCGGTTCATATTTGTCCTATTTTTTTTTTTTTTGGGAAAAATGGTTGTGTTGTGCTCATATCAAGAGCGAGAGAGAGAGACGAAACTCCACCCGACGTGGCAAATAGCTCTTTGTTCTTTTCGTTTCTATGAAATCTTGAACCTATTATAATTCTAATGTTATATTAAGACATTTTAATACTTTATATCGATTAGAAATGTCTGAATAAATCAATTATAATCTCGTCTTTCTTTTCTCGAAAACTAAAGATAAATGGTTGTGAAAGGCTTATAGAGAATGCAATCCATACTAGGATCACGTTTATTAATATAGAATGAGAAAGAAAAAAAAATGGAAGTGAGAAAAAATGGAGGAAAAAAAGAATTGTAGTGGGAAAAAGTCATTTCCATTAAGTTATTTACTAACCATATGAATTCAAAAAGAAAATAAAGTTGATTTTATTTTCTTTAAGGGATATTTGAGATTACTAAAAAACTTTAGAGTAATTTTAGTATGAAGCTATAACCGAATATGGAATGAGAATCAATGTCAAATCTCCCAAGAAGTGGAATTGATGAAAAAAGAGGTGAATTTTTATTTTGAAAAAGACACCACTTACTTTTTGATTTATCTATCGTAAGTAAATAGATTAAGATGGAATATTCATTACACTCGTGACATAGTTAGAATTGCAGTTTCTAATTTGAGTGACGATTAAAGGTTCAACTAGAGTTGTTAGCTGCTTTCAAAAGAACAGGTCAAATATGCACATCTCTCTAAGACCAAATTTTTCCCTCTTTTTAAACTATATTGAACTCTTTTTTTATTTTCTTTTTTGTGGAAAAAGTTAGCAGTGCTCTGGTGACTAAGCTTTATCAATAGGGAAATTGCCTCAAATAGCCCAAATAAATACTAATTAGTGGCAGCCATGGGAGAGTTACAAAAAAGCTCTAATAGTCCTTACGTCTTATTTTAAGAAATTAAAGAAAAAGAGAGGTGGGGCATTTTTGTCCTATTTTGTACCAAAGAGTTAAAAAAATCCAAAAATATTTGTATGGTCTAAAAAAGTCATTTTGGTATTTATTTAGGCTATTTGAGGCAATTTCCCTTATCAATATGGCTTCATGATCAAAACGGCCTATACACCCATCGTCTATACCTGTCTTATCACATAACACAACACATGATGTGTGAGAGAGAGAGAGAGTGCATACATCCGTAATATGCAAGTTTTTTTATTCTATGACCAAAATATCAGATGAGATGACTGTTTAGAATTGGAAAGGACAATTAAAAAAAATGTTTGATCTTTCCATTACAGCAGCAAATTAAGAATTTCTCACTAATTCACTGTTCTGAACTGTAATCGTTGTTGTAAAGTCAACGGGGGAAGATTGAACCCAGACCTCTTCAATGTTGAATAGCCTTGCTGCAGATTTACTTACTGCAGACTACTTGAGACTACACCTACATGCTCCCAGTTTCACATATATCTCCATTTACCACTATACATTGTATAAGCCTCACAATTAAATGCATTAATAGGCCAAAATAGATATCAGAAGAATCACTGAAGAGATGAACCCAAAGGGAGAGTTTTTGTTATGTTCTGCACAGACAAGTACAGAGTCAGTCAAGCATGCTCTCCATAATAATGAACCCACAAACACATATCACGGACACACAGAGAGACACAGAGAGAGAGAGAGAGAGATGATCACCTCAATTCTTCAGTAATTTTTGCTGAGACCTCAATTCTTCAGTACTTTCTTCAGATTTCCACACTATATCTTTTAAGCCTGATGAGAAACTTTTATAGAACTGAACATAGATTTAGAAGACATAATCAATCAACAGCAACTTGGATCTTGAAAAAGAAGAACAAAAAATTCCTTGCATTATTAAGATTTTTGTTTCTATTTGTTTAAGAATGAAACAACTCAACACAACTTAACCAAGTAATGCAACATTGTGCGAGATTTTCTCAGATACTAATTGATGAAAAATCAAACATTCATGATATTTGTTTCCTTTCTTTTCCTACATTTTCCCATAAAATTAAAAGGTGAAACTGAAAATGTTGGCTTGCCTTGTGAAACTCTAGCGTGTCACCACCAGTTTTCCGGAGCTCTACCATGTGCACAGAGGGAGCCACCTCGAACACCTTAAGAAATAAGTTGAGAAGAGACTGATTAATTACACCAAGTTTTACGATTTGGCAGTACATAAAAATAACATCCTATTAGATTTTGTCAAGTTGCCTCTTCTTCTAAAATGTAGGATTTTTTTTTCAAATTTACATAACTAGTTCAAACAAGAATAAGCTATATCCAACAGATCACATATAGCCAAGTCAATACCTCAGTAGCGACAGAGAGCTGGCCCTTCCTTCCACGTTTGTCACCTTGCAACTTCATCTGCAACCATTTGAAATTAGAAAAGAAACATATCTAACTTGAAGCTTTAAACATAAAGGGTAGCATGTTTTGATAAGAAGACTTGCATATTACGTCTACAAAGTGTAACATGAGAAAGAGTAAAACAAATTACCTTGTAGTTTTTCTTGTGAACATTAAATCCCAAAGGCTTTGCAGCTTCCTCAATTTTACTCATGATTTCATTTGCAGGACGTTGAGAAGCAAAATGGGTTTCTCGTTTCACAAGACCCTAAAGTATGGAATCCAAATGACCAGAAGGCAGCAAATTATTAGCAGAATAACTTAGGGCACTAACAAGAATTAGATGGACTCTATGGGTTTTGATACTAAGCATGCTCTTGATTCAACAAAACTCAGAAGTCAAAAGAACCATTAAGGCACACCCTTGAATTTCCAATCTTCCTAACTTTACAACATTCATTAGTTTCCGCCTGGCTACCAATTGGAACATAACATGTATTTTGAAAATATAAATACAATCCATATAGTGCCACATTGAAACTTTCATGACAAGAAATTAGGGAAATTTTATGCCACATACTGTCTGCTTCTCAAATAAATTTTCAAGATTGAAACTCTGCGACCTCGAAATAAGCTCAAAAGCATTCATTGATACAGGTTGCTCTTTCCTTTCTGTTACAAGATTTTCCTGCAACAAACAAAGAGAAAAAAAAACTGATTTAGAGTGTGTAGAAACTCAAAAAATAAGTCAATCAAGCACTCAAATATTTTCACACAATCTTCTGACTAAAGAGAACTAACAAAATTCACGGTTGAGAGAAATGAAATGACTTGACTAGAATTCTCACCTTAGAGTTGTTGAAAACAGCATCTATATCATCAAGATTTACATTGTCTTCCTCTTCAAACTGTGCTGGTTTGTAGTCTTTCTTAAACCATTCATTTTCTAAGATCTCAGGTATTGTTATGCGCTGCAAAAAAAAANAAAAAAAAAAAAAAGATCATCTATTCAGGTCAGTGACAAAAGGCCCACTTGCATTTAGATATTAATGCACTATATTATAAATTTTATATGCCCCCTCATATAACAAAGGTCTCAATAATGAGTTTCAAGAACTTTTGTGAAGAAATAGTTAGGATTTAATGAATTTTGGGACAGAAAGGGTTTTGGTGCTTACTGTAACAGGGTTTGGATCAAGAATACGTTGTATCAGTTTCTTTGCACCAGAGGGAAACCATGATGGACATGAAAATTCAGCTTTGCAGATCTGAAATTAACAGTAGCACGCGCTGATTTTTATATGAGATTCCCATAATTTGAAACAGAGGAAACAAAACTTGGTGATACTGTCATACATACTTTTTTGTACAGAACCATAAGATTTGCTTCATCAAAAGGCAGGTAACCAGCCATAAGTACAAAGAGAATGACCCCGCAAGACCAAATATCAGATGTTGTACCCTCATAACCTTTATTATTGAGCACCTGATATAAAAATGCCAAATGTGAGAAATAATTAGATATAAGCACCAATGACCAATACAATTACCTAATTAAATAAAGTTGGAAGTAGATACCTCAGGAGCAACATAATTTGGAGTTCCACAGGCAGTATGAAGCAGCCCATCTTCCTGGAACCAAAAAATGTGTCTGCTTGAGGAAGTCATATAACTCATACTAACGCAGGAATTGAACAAACAAGATATATACGAAATGAAGATGACATAACAGGAATGATTTAAGTGAAAATTCCCACAAACAACAAGATCACAAGACACTTCCCATAGCAAGAGGAGTAACTTCTGGTATGTTGAACAAAGGTCTGACTTAACCAAGTACAATTCAAAAAATTAAATTGCCTAAAAACTATTTTTGCAATAATTATACTCACCCGCACCTGCTGTTCAAATGTACTCAGTCCAAAATCTGAAATTTTCAGGACACCATATGAATCTAAAAGAAGATTCTCGGGCTGCAAAAGATGCAATGTAATATTATTGATGAATAGTCAAATTAATACCCAAGAAACAGAAAATTCATTTCTGAACACACTCAGTAGCTCATGAATTCAGGATAAAGTTATAAAGTCGGTTGAACCTTCAAATCTCTATGGTACACGCCTCTACTATGGCAGTAATCCACAGCATTAATGAGCTGGTGGAAGTATCTCCTGGCTTCATCCTCTTTCAGCCTCCCATTTCTGGCCTAGGAAACAAAGAGCTGATAAGGGAATGTTTTTTAAAGCAAATATAAGACTTGTGCCCACTGACTACGTATGTGAGAAAAGAGAACAATGTAAGTTCAAACAACACTGCTTACTATTTTGTCAAAGAGCTCACCCCCATCAACAAACTCGAGAACAATGTAGATTTTAGTTTTGCTTGCCATGACCTATGCATAAGCACAAAAAACTATCGGTTCAGAAATACACAAAGAACTCTGTTATGTACACCTTATGGTATTACACAATATATTGGTAAGCACATTTCATTTAATATATACAACTACAAAATCAATAACAATCAGTTGGGTAGGAATCTTTTCATTCAAATCCTCTGTACAAGCCAGATTATTGTCAATATCATTAACAACAATGCTAATCATCACCAAAAAAATAAAAAAATAAACATCTTTCTTTCAATTCCTTCAATACAAATAAAGTGATTGCCTATGGCATATGGTACCTCAAACATTTGTGTAACATTTGGGTGCTTGATCAGCCTCATTGTTGATATCTCTCTTTTTATCTGCCAATAAAAGCGCCAAATGACAAATAGTTATCAATGCCTTCATTGTTGCTTTCAATTACAACCAACTAAAACACTTTCTTTCATTCCCAACCAAAAAACAAATTAACATATATGCTGGCCCACATCGTAAAGAAAAAACCAATTATTGAATAAATAAAAACATTATTACTTGATCTATCAAGTCAATTAACATACTATTATATTCACTAACTTACATTTGCCATTTGTAAACCAAGAGATTCTACTCAAACACGTACAAACTCCCATCCCCACCATTTTTAACATTCCCAAATACCAACCCAGAAAAAATTCACATTAACCATAATGATGATCACCAACTTAATCAATCTGAATCCCATCTCTTACCAGAGCTAGGCATATGTATATACGTACCTGCTCAACCATTTTGTGTTTGAGGACTTGATCACGGTCCAATATTTTGATGGCAACGCACTGACTGGTCTCCATGTTCTTAGCGAACTTCACCTTCGCAAAGGTACCCTCCCCAAGAGTTTTCCCCAGCTCGTACTTCCCAACCCGGGTCCTCATCCTCGGCACCTTCGCGCTCATCCTGACCCTCCTCTCGTTCGACCCAGATCAACACCGGAGCTGCCAATTGGGTCCTCTGGCGTTCGACCGGTAGCTCAAGCTAGCTCAATTAAGAGTGGCATCTGATGAAATAGAGGTTAACTTTGGTGTTATTGCGTGGAGAACGTGTGGGACCCATCAGACACATGTCACTTTCCCACAGAGCCAATCAGACACATGTTTCTGATTCAACTTCAATGACTGCATAATTTAATCAATAATTATCTCTTATTTTTCATTTTTCCCAAAACACCCTCCCTATGAAATGAATGATGGTGGATTTACCTTCTTAAATTGGACCTTACAATAATCCGTGGAGTTATTCACGTTCTATCCTAACACTTGTCTTCGTTGTTACTGTCAACTCTAATTTAAGAATGAGATGGCCGATTTTATTTTAAAATTTGACCTATTTAAAGATCTTATTATATGTATACTTATTTCCAGTCAAATTTATAATTTATTAAAATAAGTAATACACATAGTGTAATAGTATAGAATGATCATCTTATATACATAATTAAACAATCTTACTTAAGAATTTTTTTACTGTAATTTTAAAATCGTCTATCATTAAAAGCCTAAAACTATAAGTCTCACGATTTTCAATAATTTTTAAACAACATGATTATAACTTGTTCATTCTTTTTTCCCTCATTAGAATTTAGAATTACCAACCAACTTAAGGTTTGTAACTTGTAAGACATTACTGTAGCGAATATCAAAGGAATTGATTTTAATTTGGTAACCATTCATTTTCATTAGCTTGTTTGATTGAATAAGGGCAATAGTGTAAATGTGAGTTGGGCCAGGTTGCTAATTATGTAGGAAAGACAAAGGACATAGATTAGGCAAAAGATGAGGCGCCATGCAATAATTGAGAAGGTGTCACTCCCAGTCCCACTGGAAGAATATTTAATGGTCGAGTAAGGTCGGTTTTGGGGGCTTTCTCTGTAGTTTCTTATCTTTTCATCGAATTGATACATCCACATATTTATGCATACATATCTATATATATAGCTTATCCTCTAACTTTCACTGACGTGGAATGCTGGAACTGTGTCCACCCATTTTCAGCTCAACTAGCTGGGCCTCAAAAAATGCTCAATCTCAGTTTCAAGGACCAAGCCCAATAGTGAACAGGCTCTGTACTCACACTGTTCTAAGGTATAGGCCTCTAAACCCCACAATTGCTTCTTTGGGCTGGTGTTGAAGTTATGTTTCCGAATAGATGATCATGACAGCAACTCTAAAAATAATGAACTTTTTAACCGGGCATGGCATATGCTATCTACTATCTACCCCATAAAAATTTGGAGTCACTACCATTCTTCACAAACTAATAGAAAAGACAGCATAATACCCTGAAAGAGGAATTTTATATCGATAAAGCCAACTATAAAAAGAAATAACACTTACACAAGCAAGTTCTGTTTGTATGTCATATTGTATTTTATACAAGCATGTTGGTAGATGCAGAGTACATAAGAAACCAACCCAAGTTATGAGCTTATGGCTGACAGGGGGTGTGTCCTGCTTTTGGATTGCAACAAAAAAAGCTTTCCAATGCAGAAGAAAAGTGCAAGATGCATCTGCTAAGACGGCAAGAACTGGGAGCCACTGAAATTTCAATAGGTCGCTTCTACAGTCCTACACAACTACAATATTTCCCAAGATAACACTCAGATTTCAATGGGAGCTGTAAGATTACACAATCTATATCTCTATCACGTTGACCATCTAAAAATTCCCATCAAATCATCATCATCATGCTCACCACACCATGCTTAATGGCTAATTCTTGTATATATATTAATATTAATTCAACTAGATTAAGCTCCCCTCCTCAAAGAAAAAATTTATTTTTTATTTTTAAGAGAAAAGAAGATCTTTATTAAAGAGCAATATCCTCAAACAAAGCAGCTCAAAGCCGAGATGACCAAGCTAGTACATCAAACCAATAATTAAAAATCGGTATTATGTGATGAAAGAGATCAAAAACAATGAATGTATACACCTGTAATAAATAAATTTTTTTCACCGTGCAGAAATACCCCAATTAGTGTTTAACAAAACAACCAAACCACCTCAAATGAACCACAACACAAATATATAATATTATAAGGAAATACACATCAAATCTACCCCAGATAGCTTCACCAATGCGTTGTGCTGTGCATCACAATCTTGATACGTAATCATTTTCAGCTTTTTATTTATTCTCTTTAACAAATAACAACTTTGAAAGAAAGGCACGTCTGATTTATAGCTGAATCAGACTCATAACTTGTACTAGTATGAGAATGACTAGCAAAGTCCAAAGCCCCCCACCAAGTACCCCACTCCACTCGCCCATAGTCATGGGACTCTTGCCCTCTTAGCCCCCAACACTCTTCACTCTTATTATTCTCAGGGCCTCTGTCTCTCCTCTCTGACTCTCTCTCTCTCTCTCTATATCTTCAGCACCCACCAAACTTAATTTCACACCTCCAACTCTGCTTCTTCTTCTACTTCTTCCTCAACAATAACTCTAAGGTGATATCAATAACTCTAAGGTGTTTAGTGTTTGTTCATTTTTTTTGGCTTCTTATAATTAACTAATTAGATTGTATATCAATAACTCTAAGGTGTTTAGTGTTTGTTCAATTTTTTTGGCTTCTTATAATTAACTAATTAGATTGCAGGGGCAGACTCAGAATTTTGTTTTGATGGGGTTGTACAAGGAAGATGAGAAAGATGCAAATTACAAGAAGCAGCAGAGAAAAGTTGTGAAGACAAGCACAGCTTGGTTTGGTTCAATTTTGGTGAGTGTGGCAGGGGGGCTCATGTTGGGTTGGTGGGTGTATCAGTACCATCCTGCAAATAGGCAGCTGTGGATGGTGCCCTTTGGCCTCATTCTGTTTGTTACCCCAGTCATTGTTTGGTTCTCTGTTGTGGCTTCTGATATCTTTAATTTGGAGAATGATGATGATGATGATCATGTCACAAGGGTGATGAGTCAACCCGTTCACCCGCTCAATGACTCGGTTCCTGCAAAGAAAGATGACCAGTGGAGCAACCATTTTGATAGGGTATAAATTTTCTTTTTTGAAAATGCTTTCCCTACAAGGAACATAGACTATGTAACTACAGGTGATAATAATCAATTTTGTTATGGTTTATTTGTTACAGAATCACATTACTAATTATATGCTTTAATTTTGGTGCATTGGCTGCGTAACATTTATTATTTATTATTATTCTTTTCTAAAGTTTAAGAGGACATATATAATATAGCAGTTAGCATGTTAGGATGAAGTTGATGATGTGATGGGGGAGGCAGGACAAGAATGTTGCCTTCCCCAGTATGTGTTGGTTCCAAATAATATTGGCACCCATATATTATGGTGAGTCAACATTCCTCACATATAGTACAATTATTTTTAGTATTTACCTTCCTGTTACCATGTTCTCCATTCTTGTTATCAAGAGATTATTGGTGGAGAAAGAGAGCAAGGAAAGATTAAAATACTATTAATAATAAAACTGTGTCCAAGCAAAAGATACAGAGAATACCAAACAAGCATTATTATACACAGATCCGATTTTTGGACAAATATCAAGTAAACTTGTAAATCAGACGCATTAAGTAAACTTATATTTAGCATCTGTGAGGTTTCGAACCAAAGAGATTTGAATTTACTTGCAGGTAAAAATAAAGGAAATAAAAAGAGTAGCCATTAGAACTGCCTCTATTTAACACAATACTCATTGCCTTGATTTCAGGTCAGGCAATGTTTGATGATTTACATTAAACCCAAGTCACGGCCAACTGACCCATGTCTACATGGTGGACCTTATACAGCCACAGGCTCCTTGAAATTGGTTTGACCTTCGCAACAAGCAGAGGCAGTAAACCATTTTTGTTGAACACATCAAACTAGATAATGAACTTTCCATTATATAATCGAAGATGCGAGTACTACAAAAGACAGCTCCTTTTTGGATACCCAAGCAATTGTGGTGCACTTTACAGTTTGTATGAAAGGAAATAAATGAAATAGAAAAATGGGTTAAATTAAACCATTTCAATGCTTCTTTGAATTGTATGATAAAAATGAATGAAAATTTATAAGGGAATCCCCCATAAACCCACTTCTGTGTTCCTCTCACAAGTGGAAGGAATGTGACATTCATTTAAAATCATCTTTAAAAAGCCTTCTTTCCTTTTCATTCTATTTTACGCATCCAAATAAAAGTAAGAAAGTCAATCATATCTTTTCCATTTCATTTTCTTCAAAAATCTCAAACATACTGCAACTTGGCAGATCCAAACAATCTGTTTCCTGTTGGGATGATCCCTCTGAGACTAATTTTAAATGTATAAAACTAAAAAACCTTCACCCAAATATAGATCCTCTCATAAGTTCATAACTAAAGATTGTAAAAGTTGATAAATTGAACACGGTACCACACCTTTTCAGACCCAATGTTATAAATATATATGGGTCGATAATATAATTCATCGGCTGGAACTCCGGAAGGAGGCAAAGATTTATGAGTTCACCAAGCATCAAGCCTCTACCTCTGAAAGTGTTGGAAATTCCAGGCCCCGGAGTGCAGGTATGTTCTCTAAATCCTCTTTTGAGAATAATGGGAAGAGCCATAGTGCCTTCTTTGTGCCGAAAACCTTCATGAGGGAGGGAAAAGAGCAAAAAATGAGACTCCTCAAAGGTCTGATGGAAAAAGGGCTTGTATAATCTCTGTTTAATTGAATTTCACGAGACAATTATAGAGAGGGAGTGAGAGCCCTATACTACCTGCTCAAAATTCTTCTTCCCGCCCAAGTCATACTTCCATCTGATTGCTCTTCTCTTAAGGGCTTGTATAATCTCTGTTTAATTGAATTTCATGAGACAATTATAGAGAGGGAGTGAGAGCCCTATACTACCTGCTCAAAATTCTTCTTCCTGCCCAAGTCATACTTCCATCTGATTGCTCTTCTCTTCTCATAAACCTGAAACATTGTTTTTGAAATATTCATACAAATATACAAAAATTAATTGATGCCTTGACAACCAATAACATGCAAAGCTTGTTTCTGCACTCTAATAAGATAAGATAAATCTGCTATATAATAAATGTTTTTTGTAAGGTCAGGTTATTCTGATAATTGAGGTGTCATTTTAGGCAACTATAGCCATATGTTATTTTGAATTTGATGTAAAAACCAATTCATAAATTGGAATAGCTGCTAAAAAAGCAGCTAACCGCCAACTGAACCAAAAAAATTGTACAAGGTAAATTCAGGTGCCTCAGTGCAAACTGCAAATATTCCTAATATCTCAAAAATTGGTGGACAGAAAATAGCGGCTGAGTTTATTACCTCTACTGAAGTGGTGTTGCTTGACAGAAGGGACACATGCATTACCACGAAACAAAGAAGACTCAGTGCAAAGGCTAAATTAAGCACTGCAACAAGATACACAATCTGTAAGAAACAAGTAAACAATGACAGCAGAACCAATATGTCAACATGAAAATGATAGGCTAGGTGGATTATTACCAAAAGTCAGAAAAATGATTGCAAGATTGCCAGGAGATGTGGAATGATTCTTGGCTTCAGAAAAAAAATCAATAAAACGCGGCAGCAAAACTAAGGTATCCATTGTTGTCTCCAGAAATGTATAAAGCTTATAATCCAAAAAAGGAAAAAAGAACAGAAAAGGGCCAAGGTCAGGAAACAACAGAAAGAATAAAATAGCCAATTACTCCCCCCACACCCTAATTTCAATTGCACACCAGAAAGTATTCATTTTATAATCAGTTCTTATTGTGACCATTCAAAATCACATAGTTCAGTTACTTCAATCAGTGTCCTTGTGAGCTAGGGGGAGAAGAAATCTACAAGAATCTTATTTTATAACTGCAAGTAACTGTTTTAGCTTTTAATTTAATAAGAAAAAGTAATATTGCATTACCAAGAAAAGTAGGAAAAACTTGTAGTTGCACGCACCAACACAATTCACCACCCAAACACAATGGTGATCCATCTTAAGTACACATCTTTGACCTACAGAACATAGCAGAAAGTAGAATTACTTCTTTATCATTTCATTAACAATTTCACTGAACGTTAAATATGGCCAGCAACGTAGTCCTAAAGTTGAGAAGTTTGTCTGAAAATTTTATGATGATATAACCCTTTCAGACAATATTTAGAGTTATATAGAACAAAAAACACACATAAAAGATACATGCCATGAAGAAGAAACATTAGCAAGATAACACAGTAACACAGGCCAAGATACAAGCATTATAGAAATACTGAGCAACATTAGCAAGCTGCTTACAAACAGAGCAATGATGACATCGTGGTGGCTTGCCATTTTGGCATCGACTACAAAAGCCTACTTCTGGTCTTCTTTCTCGTACATCTGAAGATTGTGCGGAAGTGAAAGCCTCAGGTGCAATATTTTCTGACAAAGTCAGAGAACTACCAGCCTCCAAAATTTCCTCCTCTGTTAGAGGTTTCCAATTTTCAGGAACAGAACCAGGGTCTTTAAATACTACCATAAAGTAGCTCCACAATAACATTATAAGCTGCAAGATAAAGGCAGGCTTGTAAAAAAATGGCCAGAATCGATAGTTAGTTCTCTTCCAAATGAATCCTATTAACTTTTGCTTTATGACAATTCATAAACAAATTACATTTTTAATAAGGTATTTTCTATAGAAATTTGTTATGACAAGCTTGATTGAGTCAGTTATGACGAAAAAACCAATACGTTTAGGGATGGGCATCAAATCAACATTCACTCTGATTGATCTTTGTCAAAGAAAATAATCCCACAAGGGGTCCTCAACATAAGAGTATCAAATGTACCTCTCTACCTAGAACTTAAGTTTTTGGTACACCAGAAAAAAAAAAACTTAACTTGATATCAGAACCTAATTTTGATTTATCTCCCACATCTCAGGTCTCATCTATTCTATCAACTTCTATTACCATGCCAAGCATCGGAGACCCACTTCACTTAAGTTCACTCATCAACTATGGACCTCACATTTATAGCATGAGGGTTAGTGAGTTGTCTAAATTTTTAATTTTGCACTCATTTTAGATTCCTCTGAAAATTATTCCAAACTGTGCTCATTGCAGCAGCTATCAATTTACACAATCCACCCACATGCAAGCTCAACACTTCAACTTAACTTCAAAGTTTGGACCTTGATGATAAAATAAATTAACCTAAATCAAAATACACCCAAAACAGAAGAAAAAGGGGTTGGTTTTGATTATATTTTATAATTTCTCAAATACCCATGTATCAAAAACCACACGCAGCAAGGAAGAGAATGAAACAGTTGAGAATTACCAGAAAATGGAAGAGAATGATAATGAGGAAAGCCAGAAAAGAGTGGAGCCCACCGCTGAGGAGCTCAGGGCCCCAGCTGAGCACGACGACGGCGTAGTAGGAGATGGAAACGATGGCGACGACCAAGAGGATCATGAAGTAGCTGAGAGCTTTGAGGGCGGAGCAGAACCGGAACAGGTTTATCTCCATACCGGTACTGGGTCGGCGACCTATCCCGATTTGGATTCTGGGGATGGTGACGATCGGCCTTCTGGATGATGTTCGCGGTGGGAATAGGCGTTTCCAGATGTCGGAAGCCAGGGTTGAGTTGCTGTCGTTGTTGGTGATGAGTGGGATTGAAGTATTCGTCGTCGTCGTCGTCGTCGTCGTCTTGGAATTGCAAGGCGGAAGGTGGAAGTTGGAAGTGAGTTTGCAAAGTTAGAAGCAGGTGGGTTGTTCAGTTGTTCTAGTTGTACTGTTATACTGTACTACTGTGTTCGAGTTTGGTACTCTTTTAGTGGTTGCTTTGCCTCAGATATGTAACGATTTCAGACTCAATTATTTTTTATTTTTTATTATTCGACGGTGGCAAATGGCAATACTTCTAGTTTCAAAACAAACAAAAAAACAAGCAAAAAATAAACCTATTTAACAAAAAATAATACTTTGAAAATTAACAGTTTTAAGTAACTGATAATCAAGGTGTTAAATTTCGTTTTTGGGAGGGGACGAAATTTTGAAACCTTTCCTTAAAAATTTCGCCGAAATACCCGAAAATTTCCAAAATTTTCGAATAAAACTCAAACCCTAAAAATCAAAATTACAATTACACAAAATTGGTATCTCAGACCTTAGGGGAATGAAA
>QANT01004446.1:0-12365 GCA_003254885.1 Purshia tridentata | reverse complement strand
CCTTGCGATGTTTTTCCCGAGATGAATATGGAGCACTCAAGTTGATGACCTCCTTCCATTTTCCTGCACCCACATAGACTTCTCCAAAGGGATTGATTACCATTTTCTCGAGCTTTGTTGCATTTTGTATGATACAAATGGCAAATTGTATCTCGTAGGAATTACTTTGAAATCCTTTAATCTTAACTCTTTTCAAATGATCGTGTTTGAATTTGAAAAAATTCTTGGCCACTCGTTGATTTTTATAGAACTCTGGTTCGTCCAACTACAATAACATTAAAGAGACACATTTTAGCTAGTTATATATATTAGTGGATCTACAAAATGCATGGCATTATAATTAACTTCGACTAGCATTCCAATGGATTGAATGAGACATATATATATTTATATATATATATACACATACATACTATGAATAACAACAAACAAGTTTTTAATTACTAACCGTTATTAAAAGTTCTTCCAAAATCGGAATATCCTTGAGACATATCAGAATCCACCTGAGGTCATCTGGAATCTTAGTTTTTTGGTAAATGAAGTCTATAACCAGTGTCTTGAGGTTTCTAAATTTTGGCACGGTTGGAGGTGTAAATTGCTGCACAGATATTTATATATGAACATCTAAAAGTGAAAAATTAAGGAAGAATTAACTGCCATGCATGAATGTTTTAGAGATAAATCTTCACTCACCCTTTGAAGATATATGCTTATATGAAGAGTCTCAAGCCCAGGAATTGATGAACATTGGGCTAGCGCACCAGCTAATTTATATGTCCCGGCGAAATAAATTCTTGGTAACTTTGAAGTTATGTTGAAAGAAGTATTTTCAAGAGATCCAATAAACTCCAAGTAGACAAGATTTACTGCAGAAATCTCAAAGTTTTTTAGATGCCTAGGATAGAACACTTTCAAATGTTTTAGACGACATAATGGAGCAGCAACAATCAGATTATGTCCCACATTGCAGCGACGTAAGGTCAATCTTTCAAGAAAGACACAAACGGAGAGCAGATGTGCCATAACAACTCCATCAACTTTCATCTCATTCAGATAAAGAACTGTTAGCTGATTGAATTTGTCAAAATCAGGAGGAGGTCTTAGAACACATCTTCGCAATAACAAACACTTTAGAGTTGATGCTTTCAATTCTGAAAATATCCAGTGAGGGAAAACATAATGTTTTTTCTCTTCGAAGGGGCGAAATAAACGTATCTCAAGATGTTCAACTCCCTTTGTAATTGCAAAACGAATACATTCATCAAGGATGGCAGCAGGTTGTCCACACAAAAAGGAATACACTCTGAAGGATTGTACCTTTTTACCATGGTAGAGCTGCAAAATCTTATTCACACGTCTTACAAACACTTGCTCTGGAAATTGTTCCAGCAACTGAACAGGATAGTCGTCTCTATAAAGAAAATCTTTGCTCCCGAAAATGTTTGGAATATCGAATTGAAGATTGGGCTTTTGTAGGATTGCATTCATCCAAAGGTGCCTCCAACGACTAGATATTAGGCTAGTATGCACTGCATCGTTTATGGTTAACAATGAAACTATGGACTCGAGAATGCAATTAGGCAACTCACTAATCCAATCATTACCCTCTCCCTCAGCCTGAAAAACATAATTAAGAACAATCCAACACTGGTATTACCAAGCAGTTTAATTACTAGATGTGCATGCACGTATAATGTATACTTGGAATAATTCAAATTGGAAAATGTTAATTATGAACAACAGAAAAAGAAATACTTACCATATTTTCATCTTTGATATATTTGGATATACACAACTTAATTTTCAAAAACTGTTTTGTAATAGAATACCAAATACCCCATAACAATCCACTTTGATCCATTAGCGCTGTTGTTCTTTTTTTTTTTTGTCAATCGATTCTCTTGCCTAGAGTTGAAAAGAAAAACCTGCAATCATTCAGAAAAAAATGGCTAGTTTTGTTACAAATAAATGTATGGTGCAAATGATTATCCAACAATTGGAAAATTATTTCGGCTGGCCGGTGAAACAATATGATATGAACGAATTGTTAAACCCTTTCTTGGTTCATGTGTTGAAACAGAACAATTCAAAACGTTCTAGCTTACACACGGCTGAGAAAATAAACTAAATAAATCAAAACTCAATTAAAACTCAATAAGTAGAGGTGCAGTAAGAATATATGACTCACTCAATAACAAACAAACAACAAGATACAAGTTGAAGCCAAACTTAAATGCGGGTAGGGAAGAATATATAACTTCTATAAAAAGGAGAGACGACCATGGCGCAAACAAGCTTACTTAATGCTGGAAAGACCGGTTTGGATTAGAATGAGTTTAGAATTAGAATTAGAATAAAACTACTATTAGAATTAGAATTAGAATAGACCTACTATTGGAGAAGACCGGTTTGGATTAGAATGAGTTAGGGGTGTATTTATGTGGATTTATATAGACTTTTAATGTCGTACTTTTTCAAGTGATGGAGTTTCGAAGAGTTTAAGAGACTTTTGTAGACTCTATAAGATTTTTTTATAGATTCTACATAAATTTTTATTGACTTTCTTATGGAGTTTGATAGAGTTTGATTATTGACTTATTAGACTTTTGGCATGCATTAATACACATGCAAATGAAATTTTTTAATTATAAAATTTGTTAATTATTTAATATTATTTATTTTGTAGCTAATTATTTTAAAAAAATTTAAAAACTTTAACTGTTCTATAATTCCTCACTTTCTCTACTTAATAAGGTGGTAGAGTATTTTTGTTTTTATTTCTTAGTTTTCTTTACTGACTTAATTTTATATTTGTGCCCTTAGTTTTATTAAGTTAGTTTAATTTAACTTTTTAATCTAGCAAAGGGTTATTCGGGTAAACAAAGAATTGGTTTAGCCTATAATACCAAATTTGTCTCAATATAAGAAAAATGGCTATAAACCTCCCCTTGTAGTAACCAGTGTCAGAAAAATGTCACCGATATCTAGTTTAGTCATTCAACCCATGGCCGTTAACCCAAGATAAATGGTTGTTACCCACTACTAAATTTAATAGTTGATTAATTGGTGTTTAGACATCTAACTAAAGCTGTTTTGGTGGAATTGTTGGGTATTAGTCACTAATAACTTACAGTGGAGACCCGGGTGAATAGCCTAACAAATTTGAAATCTGTACTCTCCATCAATAGAGCATCGAAAATGGATTGGGTGGGTTGGCAGTACTCCACCATTTTTTGTGGCTTCAGCATCAAACCCTAAATTATTTTGATCGCAACGCTTTCAGCCACCACACATGAGAATCCCCCCTAAACTTCAAAATCTACACCCAAAGCCGAAATCCATTGCAAACCCTAACTTTCCAGTTCAACCAAAAGCACGCCTATCTCTTCCTTTGACAGTCGTCACCCCAAAAATCAGGGTTAGGTCTTAAGAATTTGAACATGGGCAGGAGAGAGAAGCAAAAGGTCAAGCTTGATTGGGACGAAGCAAGCGAAGAAGAACGAGAATTAGCCAATACATAGCCTTCGCAACCTGTGGTCGAACTGGGCAGTAGCGACGACGACGATGAGGCCAACGAAGATCTCAGCCTCAAGATCGTCGAAAAGGCTTTGTTGATGCGTGCGGCGAAGTTGGGCCCGGAAAACGATGTCGTTGCAGGCGAGTCAGGCGGTTTGATTGAACTCCTTTCTGCGTCTTCTTCACAAGAAGCTGAAGTTGCGGCTGCGGATTTGGAGACTAAGAAGGTAATTAGGAAGGATAGGAAGCATCATAGAGGTTTTTTAACAAAAATAAATTTTTTTATAACTTTTGTTATGTTCTTAGGTGGGTGTAGTTATTCTTAGGTTGTTCATCAGCAGAAAAAAGAAACATAAATTGAAGTAATGAGATAATTCCTCTTTCTTTTCCTTCTATTTTTTAATATTTATTTGACGAGACCTTAATAAGTAATAGGAAGCTTATATTGTGTTCTCTAATTTCTAATGGGGGTCTACGAATCATAATGCAGTAATATCACCCATTGATTCCTTGTCAGTTCTACTGCTATCTCTTGGGACTTGATGGATAAGTGAAATGTAAGTCATAGAGTTTTTGGAATTTTCATATGGCTTGAAATGGTATTAGAAATGTCTTTATAAGTTCAGGAGGCATGCTGATATTTGCAATGATGCTTGGGCTTGTTTCTAATGCTATATCCAGTGATATATCAATCTTGCTTGTACTTCAAACCTTTTTTTCTTAGCTGTTCTCCACTTAAATGTCTTTAAAATTGTACTTTGGCATTTCCTGCATTATGTGAAAGCATGAGCTGATCTGTTTTACAAGACTAAAGTGCTAGTCTTCAAATGAAATCTTGATATTGCTCCTTTAATATGCTTTGAGATTTGAACTTATGGCAGTTAGTACACTATGTGAATGCATGAACTTACCTGTTCACAGGACTGCTAATTATAATTGCCTCTAGGGACTCATTATAAGTTTTTATATTGTTTCAATTTTGTATTTATTTCAACTGGTTTAATAGACAGCTTCTTTATAAGTCTATGTTTCTTTTGCAACTAAAATTGACCCTTGAATGCTTATGACCTACTCTTTTCTTATCATTTGTGAAACTTAGCACCATATGGTCTTATAAAAGAAGTTGTGTGCATGAGCTTTGTAGTTAGGGAGTCAAAAAGAAAAGAAACAAGGGGAAATTAAAATTGATGTTTGCGCTGCAGGGTTCACTTTTAAAGCAACTAGCAACTACAATAAAAATCTTAATTTAGAACTAACAACTAACAAAGGAGGTGGGTAAGGCCAATGTGCCCTAACCCCTCCTTCCAGTTTCGAATCCCTCTATCACAAAAAAAATTAAAAACAAAAATTTAATTTAGCACACCACCACTCACACCATCTATTTCTCTCTCTAGAAAAAAGTGATAGAGAAGAAGGAGAAACTAGATCCTTACAAACATGAATTATTAGATTAATCATCGAAGTAGCTTAAGCAATAATTATTAGATTTCCAAATAAAGGAATGTTTGTTTTATTATTCTATGCTGTGAGTATTTTCGTCTTCTCCTCTGTTTGTTTCTATGGAAAATTAGTTGACGAAATTATGGAACTTTTCTCGATTAGTGTAAGCTTTATTTATTTTTACTATGATAAAAGTTTACCATAAAATTTAGTTTAATGTGTTACATAAAAATAAATACGCATGTTATTAAGTTTATATTTAAAGAAAATGGAATTTGATTGGAAAATTGACTGTAATAATATCAAATTGTAATTTATATCCCCCTCTTCGTTTTATTGACTGTTTTTGTATATGTGTGAACATGTCCCAGTTTTTGGCCTAAAAGTGATGATTTTCTTTTCTTTGAGGATACGGTGAAGGAGCTATTAAGTTGGTATCGCATTGTTGGTTTAGGTTGTTTCAAAAGAAATAGAAAAGGTAGAGGCAGGTAGAAATGTAGATTTGGCTGAGGTGAAAGAACCAAATAAAGTTGAGATTACGAACAATGTTCAGATTACCGACAACGTTGTGCTGCGGAAACTTCTTGTAAGTTCAAATATTTGCTTTGAAATGACCTTGTGAAAATGCAAATCCATATGAAGGCCTTAGCTTATATCTATCTTATTTCTATTCTATCAGCGGGGACCAGGTATTTTGATCCTCTAGATAGTAGTAGCTGGGGAACATGCTATTAACAGTGGTGAAGAAGGTCATACAGCAGTGAATTGCACTGTAGCTAGGCGGAAGAAGCTGTGCTTTGTTTGTGGCAGTTTGGAATACAATGCCAACCAATGCAGAAAGGTTAGTTGGTAGAGCGCTAAGATTCTAAGCTGGCTTTTTTTTTTTTTAACTTATGAATTATATGTAATCTGGAGTGATTAGTTGAATTGAACCCTTTTTTCTTTGTTGTTAAACATTATTTAGTGTTCAAGGGTGTGGGGCTTTAAACCAAAGGTTTTATGTTGACATGGATAATTTAAATTTCATTTGTTAAATTACATTATTTATTTTGAAAAGATTGAGGTTCATTCTCTCTTCCTCTCTTCATTTCTGGGAAGGACTAAATGTTTGTTGTCATTGTAGGAGAGCCAAATGACGGTCAGATTCTTGTTATGAACAAGCTTTAGGATTAATTTCGTTGATGTATAAATTGGCAAAGGAGTTTACAAGGCTGCTACAATTCCCAGCACCCCAGGTTTCAAAATTTTGACCTCATGTTCTTTAAATTGTCAAAGGCAATTGGTAGTTACATATTTAACTTGTCAGTGCTAAAGGTTAGCAGTCAAGTGCTGCTAGTGCTGCTGCTCAACTTGGTCAACCCCTTATTAACTTAACTTGATAATTGATGAATTATGGCTAGCCAGTCTAATTTCTGAGTGGTGTTCCGGAATAAGAGTCATGACTGGGGGCATTGTTTCGCATTAAATGAATCCATTACATTATTCGCATTAAGTATATTACAAAGTGGCCACTTGTATTATCATCCTGACCTCTTGATTATACATTCTTTGGCCAATTTCTTTCTTTAAATGTTGTGGTTGAACTCACTCATACACATGTTGTTGGATGAGGACTGGTCAATCATCGTGGTAACATATCCTTTGCTGCAAAAGAATGCATTTATTTGTTTTGGATACTGCAACTGATTTAAACTTGCTTGCTCCTTTCTCTAAACAGCTAAAATGGTTAGATTAAAGCAGGCCAAAAAAGAAACTGGATGCGTCCCTGCTGCCACTTCCTCCCAGGACCAGTCCAGGCCACTTACCATCTATGTCATCATCATTTCAGAGCTACACCGGAGCAGGTTCCAGTTCTTCCACAGCAATAGAGCAGCAGTGCATAGGCTATACGCCGAATGAGCAAGATGGTGCCGGTGAAAGTGGAGGAAGTTACACAGATGGTACCAAATCTCACCAACCTTATCTAGTACATCCCAACATCAAACCCAAGGACAGTACAAGGTTGGGGAATAAAGTCTGTTTGTAGGATTCGGGACTCTTTTAACTCTTTTGGCCAATGACAATATAACTCTTTGTTGCTCTGCTGTATTATGACAGCACAGTGTACCATTCCCCCCCAACAACGATATTACATTTCAACTATTTAACTGCAGTCAGCTTGAGAAGCAAGTGCAAGTTTTGCACTAAACAACCTTCCTTGTTAAAGACATAAATTTTCAAGCATGAAAGCAAATGAGTAATTTATGGACTACAGTAAGTGATATATTAAGTGTTTGCGTGTAAAGAACTAATCAAGCTCCAACAAGAATGACAATAATAAAAACAACTACAGCAATAAATCGTTTTTGTACTCACAGTTTTTAAAATATTATATGTATACCTCGTTTAATAAAGTGCACATATTGCATTGCCACTTTCCTTGATCATCTATTTTTCCCTGACGTGGCTTTGGTTCAATAGAAGTTTGGGTAGATATGCCATCAGTAAATGTGAGCTCTTGGCCTTTGACTCCCAGCATTCCCCTGTCCTTCAGTGTCACCTTCCAAAGACTTGGATTCACACCATAAATCATCGTGTAGTCTCCTTTCTGCAGCCAAAGCAGCAGCTTGTATTGGGCTCAAAGCAACCTTAATATTTCTATCACCACCTAAACACTTGGGTCCTGATGGCAATAGAACTCCACACCGTGCTTTGTTTTCAGCAGCAGCCAAGGCTGTCTGGAGCATAGATGATGGAGGGGGTTGATGGGAGAAACCACCCAAACATCTCCCCGGAAGATCAAATCCCTGCTCAGTGCCTGTAATCCCTTTAGCCATCAGATCCTCACATTCCTTAAGAAAACCATGGGAACTCAATAAAGTGACAGACAATCATCCATAAAGCATGAATTTACAAAAAGTAAAAATAATAAATAAGAATACTAAACAGAAAATACCAGCTAAAGTAAAAGGAATTTGATTATAAGAATTCTTCATTTTAGTATCCAGAGCAACAGGAAAAATAAACTAGACAAGAGCATAAAAAACCTCCAATTAATTGAATATAACTTTTTCATCTATTGGCGAAATCTTCGGCACATCATCACCCAAATAAATGAAAGGCTTTAGATCTTAGAATAAAGTAAATTGGAATAAGAAATTCAAAAAGACCCAAAAATTATATTTAATAGGAGATATAATAGAGAAGAATGGAAGACGAGAATTCATGTGGCCAATTCCATGGGATTGGATCAGTGGCAAGGATGGTGATTATGAATAAACTAAATTGGAACTTATGAATGACCAAAAGTACTCACTAACGGAAGCCAAATTAAACTGAATGTTTAAACAAAGAGGAAATTAGTGGGGGGACAAAAATTTGGTGATCTTAAATGATAAGCTGTTTAAACAACTCCTTAACCTCATAAAGCTTAAATTTTTAGGCCATCTATGAAAACGTTATGCATGAAGCTCTAGAAATATGGACTGTATGAAAATCGAGTGCCGTATAAGCATGAAGATAAGATAATTACCCTTCGGATCTCATCCAACATTATGAGGACCATATTCATTGTGGCAGAGCTCATGCAGCATTGTATCAAGGATCTGTTCATATGGGTAGAAATCCCAATCGTTGTTTGGCCTACGCAGTCTGAGCTTAACTTCTGCACCTCTTCCAGTATTTAGCCCCCTGAAGAGATGGGTTGGCAGGACTGCATCCCAAAGTTGCAGATGACAATCACAAACATACAATAACTCACAAAAAACCATTGGAAGGGAAGAAAGAAAATATGCACTACCAGAATTCAGAAAGGATGTGGACTTTCCATTTACGTTTGCGCATTATAGGTTGCACTTGCTTTGCTACCTTTTCAAGGATTTTTCTTGAGGGGTTTGATCTCCCGAATTTTCTTTAGATCATTAAGATCCATGTGGACTCAAAGTAACAACCTTTACACTCTGGATAGTAACCAAAAAAACAACTACTTAGTGTGCTCCTTGAAATAACAATGAAATAGAGAAACAACAAGAAGAAAGCTTCTTCCTTTTTACCATCACAAGTCACAACACAAAAGATATATTACACTGCTAATTAACAGGAAAGAGCAAATGATTCTTGTTTAACACAATTTCAACAACTCAGAAACTTATCTGGAAACAAAAATTTTGCAAGTCGGATTAATCAGCTAAATTTTTCAGATAAAATGCCATAAACAGTTTTCTACAAAAATTTTAAATGTTGGGTATTTGTTTTTTGTTCCCACTTTCCAAACTTACAAAGAGAGAAAGAGAGTGACATGAGGTTCTCGTACTCGGTGTTCAGCTGACGCTGGTAGTGGTAGGCCATTGACAGCCAATCAACGAACGGCTGTAATAACCAAGAGAATCCGAAAGTGTGAGGAGTTCTTCCTTTCACAGCAAGAAGGCCAGAAACGAAGTCGTAGCAATGAGATTGTGACCCTAACGTTGTCGTGGCAATGAGGATATGGCCCTAAACGAGGTCGTAGCAATGAGGTTAGTTAGTCCACTGATTCCACACCCGTGCGAAGTTACGGTCCTACCCTCCATTGCATACTTAAACTGACTCTGGCCACAGACAATTCTCACTCTTTGGCGCTCTAAATAACAATATTGCAACTGAATCTTGAACCAAAAAACACTCTTTCCTCCGACCTCCATGGATGATCAGCCTGAACCACCAACACCACCACCAACACCACCACCATCACCACCATCACCACCATCACCACCAGGGTCCAACTTTGATGTAAACGACTCTGCCTCTTCACCACCAAGAAGTCCCGACGTTAATGAAGAAGACTCTGCCCCTTCTTTACAACCATCAACTTCCGACAATGTTGAAGGAGGCTCTGCCCCTCCACCATCACCACCAGAGTCCAACATAAATAAAGAAGAAGAACGGTCCAACTCTGCCTTTTCAAGAAGCGTAAATCTCATTGCAATCTTTACTGTGATTTCTTTAATCATATATCTAACTCTTGCGATGCTTGTATTTTTGGTCAATACTGAAGATTTCAAAATGAATAATCATGATCATCATTCAAACAAAATTGCTGATGGCTTCTATTTTGTGGTAGTCACCTTATGTAGTGTTGGATATGGTGACATTTATCCCAACTCAACCCTCACCAAAATATGTGTTTGTATACTTATGTTGATCAGTATGGGTTGGATTCAATTTACTTTAAATGGTTTGGGGAAGTTTATGTTTGAAAAGCTTGAAGAACAGTTCAAAGGAAGAGCCATAAAGGTCAAAAAAATATGTTCCTATGTGGCAATCATTCTTGTCTGCATAGGTATTGGTGTAATTGCAGCTTGTCGCTTGGAAAAATTTACATTCTTGGACAGTTTGTACCTCTCAATTGCATCAGTAACGACTGTGGGTTATGGTGACAAGTCCTTTTCTTCAATTGGAGGGAGGGGCTTTGCTGCTGTGTGGCTACTTCTCAGCACATTGGTTGTTGACATGGCCTACTCCAAGTTAAGTGAAATGGTTTTGGAACAAATGGCAGAGAAGGTCACCGGAAAAGAATTAGTGGCAGCAGGACTTGTTCAAGATGGACGCATCAGGTATCCTTCCCTACATTTGAAAATTTACTACCAAGGTTAACAGTATAAATGTATGAGAGAGGAGTTGTATAGAAGGGGTTTATTTCTTTCTTTTACATCTTCATCGATCTGGTTTTGCACATTAACTTTTGCCTTTTTCTTTTGACTCACAGAAAGTCAGATTTCATTTTATACAAGCTAAAGAAGATTCGAAAGGGTGAATTGCCGAAGATCTACCGAGAGTTTGAGAATTTGGAATATGAGAAGGTTGATGATGTTAGTGTGGAGGATTCAGCAGGCAGAGTCAGTATGATTTGACAGAAGAAAACACTGAGAATTTTGATATCAACTTTTTGGGACAGCAAATAAGGACAATGTAGTATCACCAGCAGAGAAAAACATATTCCAAAGGCATAAAACACCAAGATTTTAAGATCCGTCTTGCAAAAACCTATTTCAGTACAAGTTTATGTTACCTCATCAAGCAATTCAATGAGGTTTTTTGAATTCTCCAATGTTTTCATTGTTAAGTGTACAGTTGTCAGCTTCTGATAGGTTCTACTTGTTAAAGAAAAAGTTTTAGATAAACCAGTAAATATAGCTTCGTGAGATGTGGCTGGTTTTGTTAGAATTCTGTTGCTTTGTTCTCAGTGAGTTAGAGGAGTTAGTTTGTTTTTGTGCTGGTATAAGTGCAATGCTCTTCTATTTTTCTTGTAACAGTTTTTGATCATATTGAATACAGATCTGAGCTTTCTTTCATTCTCTTTGATTAGTATACCAATTCAGAGCTTTATCTAGTTCTATTCATACTGTTAGCTAGCATGCATGCATGAGCACGACCTTCTTCTGAAAAGCCAGTTCCCTTGCATCATCTTCCTTCCCAGTTTGGACATTAATTGCTGCTTGCCGTTTAAGAGTCTCTCAGCTGCCTGTGACAGCCGCAGAAGCCTCAATCTTGCATTGTTTGCTAAGTTAACAATCATGAACTTTTTTTAGAATTGTGCCAAGTAGTCTGATATAAATCACATAATTATAATGGTGTAAAGAATAACCAACAGTAGAGTTAACCTTGGACTAAAAGTACATTAGAACAGAAAAAAAAATGAAGTAAATAGAGAACCAGAAACTGACAATTTAACTGAGCAAAAAATTAGGCCTACAATTTGGCTGTAAATTTTCAGTTTTTTTTTATTTCTCCTTATTTAGGAACTTGTTTTTTCTTTGGTCACATGCAACTTTTTACCGTGCGAGCCATGCAGGGATACGAGTCCGTGGTCATGCATACAAGCAAATACAATATGAGTATATGACTCGGACAAGTTGAAGAAAATCATGGGTGGGTTGGACTGGACTGCCCAAGGGGGTTTTTAATATGCACCCAACAATTTGACCAATACACTTAATATCAACAAAATTTACAATTTTACCCTAATTGTACTTATAAAAGCTGGAAAATATTCTATTATCAATCAATTTGAACATATAACACTAACGAACCAGACAGAAGTAGAACTAGTGAAAAATGACTGATTTAAAACATATACCGAATACACTCTTGTACTCCATAATCCATATATTGGGGTCGGCAATGGGCCCCCGGCCCTAATTTTTTGGACTCAGGCTTGGATTAGAAGAGCTCAATAGGATTTTCAAGTTGGGCCGGGCCGGGCTTGGGCCTAAATACACAAGCCCGAGGCCCGCCCATCGGGCTTGGGTCTTGTGGGTTTTTGGGCCGGGTCAGGCTAGGCCCAAATGGGCTTTTGGGCATTTTTAGCTTCTTCTTTTTTGTTTATTACTTAAATATTAAACACAACTTATGAAAAAGAATTTATATATTTAATTTAGCCCAAACTTAACAAA
>QANT01004444.1:0-43332 GCA_003254885.1 Purshia tridentata | reverse complement strand
TACGACCCAATTCCCACCCAACCCAGCTATTGCGTGACTTCACCCCAGTCACCAGCTCTCTATAAACTCATTCGGTAGCATGCTGTCGAAAAATAAAAAAATGTTCGGTAACTTATGACTGAATATAAGTAATATGTTCGGTAGAATACCTCCATTCGGTGATTGCTTATCGAAAATACTGCATAAGTTCGACAATAGAATGTCGAATAATCACAAAAATTTCAACACACCAGTGTCGAAAAGTTTCTAAACAGGCAAAGTGTAGTGGGGTCGCACCAGTGGCTGGGTTGGGTGGGGTGGGTGGCGCGATGGCTAAGTGAGGTCGCGTCAACGTCTGGGTGGGGTGGGGTGGGTGGTCCGGTGAGGGAAGGAGGAAGAGAGAAATTTTTTTTTTTTTACTGGAGGGGCAAAAAGGGAATAAAAAAGAAAAAAAAAAGGTGGTCAACTTAGTAGTAAAGGGTGGTCGGTATAGCCTGAGCCGATACCTAAATACTTGTAATTTTGGCTTTTGATTAGTAGTAAAAGGTGGTCGGTATAGCTTGGGCCGATACCTAAATACTTGTAATTTTGGCTTTTGACATATAGATTTCGACTGCACAGTAAGAGTCCAAATAATTTATCTCTCTCTATTCTCTATTCACAAAATTAATAAAAAAATAATTTTTTTCAAAATAAAATAAAAATTTAAAAGAATATCTCAAGTTTTGTGGTTAAAGACAGAATAAATTATTTGGGACAGAAGATTTAAAAGGCTTTAATTATAAATAAATTAATAAATATTTTTAAATATTTTAAACAATACACTTTTTTATAATTTTATTTTGATCATTATTTTAACAAAAAATGAATTGGGCGTGCACCAAGTATTTGCCAAAATTGTTGGGGTTATACCGTTGATAGAAATGATTTTGGAGGTTGAATTGCTGGGCAGCCTTGGGCAGTTTGGTCTAGACACTAGACTGTAGAAACTCTGTCGCTTTCCTAAATTAACAAAAAAAGAAAAATATAAAAAAAGATTATTCTGGCAGAAGCTAAGAAGAAAGAATTTGAAGTTGGATCTGAGTGTGCGAATTGTGTTAGAGAGAGGGAAATGGAGAAAATGAACCAAGCATTTGAGAAGGTTAAGATGCTGGTGGGGATGGAGGTCGATGAGGACTACGGACGTGAAGCTGCTTCTTCTTCTTCTGCTGCTCTGCAGGATGCTGACTCCCCCTTCTCTTTCATGGACGACTTCAATCGCAACTGCACCTTGTCCACTAAACAGGTAAGTAAATATTTACATACTCAACTCTCATTCCCAGATCTGCAATTCCTTTTTTTATCTTTACTCAATTTTCTCCCTATTTTTATTTTTATTCTTTTTTATATTTTTCTCTGATTGTGATTAAACTAAACAGAGGTTTTACGGTTTCGCTATATGCTTGTCTGCCGGATTAACTTGTACCCTCTTGGTAAGTTTAAGCATCTTCTAATACTTTCTTTCATTTTAGTTGTGCTTTTCTTTATGGTTGCTTACTACCTATATTTCTATTCCTACTTCCCACTTCCCATTTATTCATACTGTTACTATTGAAACCTAAAATACATGTGAATGCAGATTGGTGGGTAATCGTAATCTGCTGCATTAGTGAATGGAGGAGTCATTCAATGACAGTTGATTTGTGTCCTTGAATTGTATTCACATACTTTTACTCACAACAAAAATGATATTTTTCTTGTGATTTATCCAAGAGCGTACATTGCAATATAATGGGTACAATGCTTGTAGATTTATGATTTTCTTCCAAAAGGGCAATGAAGGTTGGGGAGGTCAATGCTTATCACATACCTAAATGCTTTCTTGGTGATTACTTGCCATGAGTCAGATTTGTTATAGTCTGTATACACTTGAGACACTTATAAACTACTTCCTTTCATTTGAACTATATTGCTTCAAAGAGAAATCATTATTACTTGTACAATTTTTAGTTACTTTGTTGCCAGTATATCTTCTCTATTTTTTATTTCCTCAAAATTTTAAAAATTGAGAAACCTGATTCATCATAGGACAGACTGTCCGACCGGACATAACAACTTTATATATTTAGTATATACAAGCTTTTACTGGGGATGGCATTGAGGGAAAAAAAAGCAAACAATTGGCCTATATATGCTGTTTAATGTGTTTCTGGGAGCTTGGAATTCATAATCTTGATAATTTTCAATGTTTAGGTTAAGTTAAAGTGATCTAATAATTTTATTTTGCATAATTAATGGACAACTGAAAATTGACTTGAATAGATATTGGTGGCCTTCTGCGGTACTAAAATGAAGGCTTCTTTTCTTCTCATGTGACAGTCGATGCTTGTTTTCTTCAATCCAATCAAGTTTGGAATTACATTCACACTTGGAAATCTGCTTTCACTTGGAAGGTTTGTCTGCTTTTTTATTTATATTTTTTGTGATAAGACTCACTTGGAAGGTTTCTCTTAGATTTTGCTTCTCATGCGATCCATGTTACAGAAAGTGCACATTTTTGTCTGCCTGGACCTAATCAATTAGTTACTTGTGTTTGCATTTCTTTCCCTCTTTTATTCCCGCTGGGGAATTGTAATTCTATCTACAAATTGAGCACAATGTTGTGGGAAACCTTCCACTGAAGATGAGGTTAACTCTGTTTTCTTCAGTTTAATTGTGTGTGTGTTTTATTTATTTTTTATAAGAATCTTCAGTTTAATTGCTGTCACATGACAGGGAATTATTGGGGTTCAAAATGGAGGACAAGTTCCATAAGTTGCTTAAAATTTGATAAATTATTTGTTTACAAATTTTGCAAAGGTAGCAAATTATTTCAGTCAAGCTAACACCTTGCGTGCTTAGCTAAAGAAAAGAGAAGAAACAAGTAATTCCAACCTTGAAATTTTGTGACACTAAAATTTCAGAACGCAGAATCTCTTTTTGACTGGAATTTAATGGTTCAGCATATTTGCTCCTTTTTTTTTTCTTCTTGGCTAAGCAACTTAAGTGACATTGTCCTGGCTCAAACCCATCACATTCCCTGTAGGAACCAGCATATTTGATCCTTTTTTTTCAGCATTCAGATTGTTTTACTAGCTTAAAATTTTTTTTCTTTTCTGCTTTGAAATTTTTTCACAAATAAATAATTTTTAATACCTTTTATATTTCCTAGATGTCTGTATTCTATATTTCCCCCTTTTACGTTGTCTTGGGCAAATTTCTCCACTTTAGATGTTAAGTTGCATGCTTTTGTTTGGCAGCACAGCATTCCTCATAGGCCCTAAACGGCAAGTGACAATGATGCTTGATCCTGTCCGTATTTATGCAACAGCCATATACCTTGCAAGTATAATAATTGGATTGTTTTGTGCACTTTATGTAAGTTGTGCCACCCCCCCTTTTTTCTTCAATCACTTATATTATGTTGTATATTTTGAATATTGTTGTTTTCCTTGGAATAATTTTGGTTTCTGATGTTTAGTAATTTTCTTGTTTGCAATGTTTCCATTGAGCAGGTCCATAACAAATTTTTGACACTTTTCGCAATAATTTTGGAGTTTGGTGCATTAATTTGGTATGTGACAGCATTTACATCTTGTTATGGTTGTCTTCTATCAATCTCATTCACATGTTAAAGTGGGGTTGAGGTCCACATGCTTTTAATGTTGCATATAATTTTAGCACAAAAGTTTTGTATTTTTGGGATAACTGAAGTTACATTATAGAAAAAAAATTGGGAAATATGTTGATAGTTGATACCATAAAATAATGCTATTAACTGAAGTCACATTATAGTAATTGATTTTCTTATTTTTCACACCCTGAGTGTTCTATGAGAGTGCAGATTATGACATATTAGTGCCTAAATCAATGACACCAAATAAAACCTAAGGTTTGTACACACACGAGATTTAAGAAACATTTGTTTTAAAAACTTCTTCTTTGTCATCTTCTAATTCAAAGAATAGGAATACTGTTCAGATAGTAGTATTCTTCTTCTCCAAAACAACCGAAATAGTAGTTTCTACTGTTCAAATACTAAGAATCTTCTTCATTCCTTTGGCCTTCTCTTCCTTGGTGTGTTATCTATCCTTTAATTTTCTTGTTTCATTTCATTTAAATGCTGGCACGGAATTTTCGGACAACCTAAAGATATATATATTTGTTAACAGCCCAAAACCCATGAAGATCCAATCATTTATAACACAAAACCGTTCCTAAACCCTCCTGCATCTAATCTTTTCAAATAAATAAAGTAAACTAATAATGGAGCTGATTACTTGAGCACTTGCTTCACTCAGTCTCCTACACATGATTTGGAAAGTAAGACTCATAATATGATGTACACCATTGGATTTTCATCCAACAACTTAGACCGTGTTATTATAATATTTAGGCTTATTCACGAAAATACCCCATGAAACAAACTTTTTTGTTCTCACTTTGTCCCTTTAAACTTGAATCTTCCCACTTTGCTTTCCGAACTTTACAAATAACTCTCATAAGTTAAGTTTCATCAACTACAACCATGTAGGTGCCACGTCGGATTTTTTAACAGAACCATTGATGGACTTGACGAAACTTGCCTTATAGGAGTGATTTGTAAAAATCAGGGGCAAAGTGTAAAGATTTAACTTTAAGGGCGTAAAGTGAGAAAAAAAATTTTTGTTTCAGAGGGCATTTGCACGAATAAGCCTAATATTTAATATGTGTCTCTAATTGTTCCTCATCACAGTTGGGTGTGCCTTGGTATGGTTTACTATCCTAAGCAGTGTTCCCAGCAAGCTCCAACACAGAAACACAATTTCACAACAAAAATCATATTAAACCTACAAAATTTCTAAGAACTTAATTTGCTAATCAATTTAAATCAAACCTATCAAACCCCAAGACTCATACAATTTTGAAACTAATAAACCAAACAGCTAATTACAATTACCCATCCGCGGTTTAGTGTCATTTCTTATTCCCCTCATAAAGTTTCAATTTTTTCAATTTTCAATTTAAGTCAATTTGCAAACTGAAAAATGAAAAAAACTAAAAGGACAAAAATAAAATGATTCAATTGTCAAACTGGTTGAAACCTACCTTAAGTTTTAGGTCATATAAAGTCGAATGTTAATGTGAAAGCTTAACTTCAAGTAATATGTTATAAAATATGTCAAAGTTTGATAACGTTCAAGTTTATGTATACCTGATTTTGTATTAGAATAAAAACTATTACAGTGTGTAGTAACTAGTCTTCATGAATACACTACTGTTTCCAAAATTATCAATTCTTAGCGTGCCTTTATTTTGTCTTCTGAGTAACAGGTATAGCTTGAGCTACATCCCTTTTGCAAGGTCCATGGTATCCAAGATCATGGAATCTTGTTTTGACACCGATTTTTAGGCTGATATCCAGTGACAAGAAGGCTTGGGACTTATCCATTGGAGGAAATGATTCCCTATCTACATTTGAGTTTTTTGTGGTTTTGCACTTAAAATGAGGCAAGCAATCCAACCTAAACGTCACAACATATGAAAGTGAAAGAGTTAATTACATAAATAGTCCACTTATTATTCACTAAGTCTCATTTTGGTCCGCAGATTTTTTTAAGTGCCATATTGATTAACGAATTATCTGAAAGTCCTATTTTGGTCCAAATTGGGCAAAATTGGACAATTTTACCCTTTAATTTTATATTAATGAGTTGATTTTGAGGGATAAAATTGTCTATTTTGGATCAAAATGGAACAAAGAGACAATTATTAGACTAATATAGAACTTAAAAAAATTTATATACCAAAATAAGACAACGAATAATAAGTGGACTATTTTTGTAATTTTCTTAAAGTGAAATGTAAATTTTATTTATATGTGTATGGTGAGATGTTAATTTCTACCAAAGTGTTTTTCCTCATCTCCATAGAAGATATTTCATGGTTGTGATCTTAGAAAACGATCTTTCACATTACAGTTTTTTTTAGTATATTTCTTTAAGTTAATTGACTTTAAATACCAAATTTCAATAATTTTTTAGTTTAGATACCAAAATTTAATAGCATTTTAAATTAGGTACTAGTTGAAAATTCAAACATAATAATATAGTAAAGGACATTATAATTTACAAATATTACATCACATGCCACTATAATAATATATATATATATATGTTACATTCATACTATTATATTAATTTATACTATATTGTATTAAAACTAAAAAAAATCAATTCAATCACATCTTAACTATGACTGTCTTACAATTTAGTTGTGATTGTCTTGGTAAGTTGAAAAAGACAACTCCCACCACTATACTAAGTATTATTTTGAGTAAAAGTATTGTTTTGACCTCTATTTATACTATATTGTAATAGAATTTCTCTTATCCACTATGCTAAGTATTATATTGAGTAAAAGTATTATTTTGACCTCTATTTATACTATATTGTAATATAATTTCTCTTAAAAAAAATTTCAATTCAGTCACAACCTAACTGTGACTGTATCACAATTTAGCTGTGACTGTCATTCAGTCACAACTAAATTTGAAGTTGAGTGTCGTACAGTCACAATTAAAATTGAAGTTGAGACTATATTAACTAATTTGCAAGACAATATAAAAGTATCAAGGATAATTTTGTCAAAACTTTATAAATTTTATTTAAGACCCATCATATGTGGGCCAAAGGACAATAGAAGGGCAAATTTGTCAAACAAATAAAGCCCTGTTTTGGGCTTTAAATTTGTGACCTATTCTAAAAATTAAGTTCAATAGTTAGTAGTCAAACCTAAAAAGTATGAGCAAAACTGATTTTTTAAAAAAGTATTGAAACTAGGTACTTAATCCTAAATTTCTATAAACAAAATTACAAAATCCATCACTTATTTTGTTCTCGGCTGATAATTCAATTTCACAAAACTCATCACTTTTTATTAAAATAAATATTCAATGTTGGAAGACTAAAGGAAAAGCCCTTCAATGGGTGACAAATTTGGTGAGTAGGGGCAAGTGCCTACACTCGATATTGTCTCTCTAGAGTTTTTTTTTTTTTTTTGGCCAGGGTCTCTCTAGAGTTATTGTTAGTGAAAAGAACAAACTCAAATAGTAGATTGACGACTTCATGAACTTTGCAACAGAAAAATCCGGGTCAGAGGTGCTTGCAGCTGAATTTTCTTCTAGGATCTGCATTCCACCCAGCAAGAATCGATACCTTCAGAGCTTAGCCCAATAAAGCATGATGAGATATATTTGTATGGATACAAATCTTGAATACAGCCCTACTCTCACATGTCATTCAGGCGACTTTTATGAAAGAGATAAATCATATAAATACTTAGGATTAGGCGAAAAAGTAAACCGTTGTATGCAAAACTTAAAAAGTTTGAAAACAATGGAAGTTCACCGAAGAAAGCTTGATTTATCAAACAGCCACTCAAGTACAGTACAACTTCAAATAATGTCAAAGTCAAAATGAAAGAAAACACAAGAAACATCTACAAAGATTATTGGGCCCAAATTGACAACATGCATATCCCTCATCTAGAAAGCCCCACAATCACAGCTGAACTAATTCGATTGAGCTTGTTGATGTCCATTGGTTGACAAGTAAACCACAACAGATCTTTGAACCATACATGAAAATTCTCTTTTCTGCTCGATTACATCAATCAACGCTTTCTGCTGTGCCTCCTGCTCTTCCTCCGGCTGCGCCTATCATCAGAATCAGATTCGGAAGCTGACTCTGAATCAGAAGATTCAGATGATGAGCTGTACCTTCTACGCCTCCTTGCCATCTTTTGCTTCTTTTTCTTCCTCCGGTGCCTCCTCTCCTCCTCTGAATCAGTTGATGAACTGTAATCTGAACTACTCTCCTCTGAAGAATAATCTGATCCTGTAACTGATGATGCCCCACTATCAGTCTCAAAAACTGAAGCTTCACTATCACTGCCAGAATCAGAAGCTGCCCGATGCTTCCTCTTGCTTTTCTTTGACTGGTTTTTACTCTCCTCTTCCTTCTTAGTATCTGGGTTATCCAAATCGTAGGATATTGACAACTTCATCTTCAGTTTAGGATTTTTGAGTTGCTGGGTCCTAGAGGGCCGAGAGATGTAAACACGTTCATTCTTACATTCGTATGTCCAATGCCCAGGTTGGAAACACTTCTGGCATTGTGAAGCTGCACTACCAATGGTAGACACATTAGACTTAAGGTCTTTCCGTTCACCCAATCTCACTGCCTTTTCAGTACTCATCAAATACATCTGTCTCTTGGCTTCCCTTTTCTCCTGCCATCTGCTGGGTCCTTCTTCTTTCTGCCCATAAGCATTAACATTTCGGGCAGCAGCAGAAGCAGCCCTTTCAGCCTGAGCTCGACTAAGACCTTTAGCAGCAGTCAAGGCTGCAGCCTTGATCCTTTCAGCCGCAGCCTGAGATTTCTCTTCTTTCTTGCTCGACATGTTCTAAATCACAATGTTCAAATCAAAATATGGAGAATGGCCCACTCCACAAAGACCAACTGTCCGAATTTCCAAGAAGATGTCAACACCGCAATGCCCAAATGCTTCAACACCCTGCATTTAAATAGTAATTAGGTCATTCAAATTCATTAAATATCACCATGAGTGGGTCAATATGGTCAACAAAACCCAATTTCTTAACAGTACAAACTGATTATATATTAACCTACAAACTCAAGTTTCAAAATTTAAAATTTGGAGCAAAAGACTACATAGCCCTAACTGTTTACAAAATTGACACACACCCAAAACCAAACAAGTAATTTGTTTTGATTAAAGGGAAGTGAATATCAGAAACCAAAAGGAAAAAAGGCCAAAACAGAAAACATTTTAGCTGAACTAGTTTTAACACATGCGATGAAATGGCTGCAATATTGGAACTGACAATAATTACCAACACATTCTGGTAGAAGTTTCAAACTCCTAAACCAATCAACATAATTACATAAAGCATAACAAAGATTCTCTCAAATGGATTAAATCTACTCGTGATGTACAACTAATACTTATTCGATAGTAATTTATTTTTAAAAAAATCTAGAATAACTTACACTCGATATCTCCCAGTAAAAAGTTAGGCTAATAAATGTATTGGAGCATTAAATGATTAAGTTGCAATATATATTAGTACAGTAAAAAAAATAAGCACATCAAACACAATTCTTCGGTCTATTTTTTTTTAGCCGAATTATTACTCTAAATTATTGATATAAATATAATTCAAGCTGAAATCAAGTATATTTGTCAGGATATTATCAATTTTAAGTCTTATAATCTGCAATTTTAAGCCGACATGTGCAAGCAGCATCAACAATACAGTAATGTTTCTTTTTTAAAGAAAAAAGACCCAAAATTTTCCCGATTTCCACAAAATCAACAGCCCCAAAATAAAAGAAATTATAAGGCGTTATCTCCCTACCGATCTACTCCCAAACCATTGCAGATAGAGATTAGGGCACTTATAGCAAAAGGCTTTGCAACAATAAATTTCCTGCGAAACCCTAACTAATATTGAAGCAACGACAAAAAGAAGAAAAAGCTCAAAAATTGACCGAAAAATACCTTGTTGTGTTCGAGTTTCTCTGTGGGAACTTTCAGAAGGGAAGAGAGGCAACCCTGTGGAGCGCGGCTCAAACAAAGAAAACAGGTCGTTTTGACCCTAAACGAAAGAAAAGCGGCTGTGCCCTCCCTGGCCCAAAAAAGGGAAAGAAAAGCGGTTGTTGTTTTATTTATATTGACACACGAAAACTGATTTCGACACGGAATAAATCAATATTTAATGCGTTAGACACTATAAATTCTTGGGTTTGGAGACGGTAAATATATGACTGCTCATATAGCTGCGGTTCTATTGATAAGACTATTATTTTATCACCAACTAGGCACATAATTTGTTTACTTTTGTTAACCTCTTCAGAACAATACATTTGTCAAATAAATATTAGAGTAAAGAAGTATTGGCCAATTTTTTGTTATCAATAATTTATGCAATATTATCGGTCAAATTCGGAATTGTGTCAATGTGGTATATATTGTCACATTTCATATAATTTTTTGTTAAAGTCTAAAAATAATTTATCAAAATGGAAGTCATGTCGGTCCAAGAGAAGGGGTGGAGTCAATCAAACAAGTTAACATATATTTTGTATTATATAGACAACATTATACTCTATATACACTTTTCTTGCTGCTTCTTGTCGCTTTGTTAAACTAATTCTCAATTCAAGCAACACATCATCGATCATTTAAAAATTTTAATAAAAATTCACGATACTGACCAGTTTCTTAAGTTGCATATCCACCCTTGAAACTGACAAAAGCAGTAACAAATGTAAAACAAAAGATCTTGTAGTCATCGTGATAAGGAAAGCAATAGCGAGTGTGTCAACATTAAACACTTGCATATCGAATCACTCATAGTGGGACAACGCAGGTGCCGATTGTGCAATATATTATAACAATGTGGTCACCATATATATCCCAAAAGGTTAGTGATAATGTGATATCATTGGCTTTGTCCTTCAGTTTTCTCTAGCCTCTACTATCGTCCCTTAATTACTTCTCTACTATGTGCTTTATGGTTTTGTGACTTGGCTTCTCTAGGGTGCCATTATTTGCTTATAAACAATGGCTTCCTTGTGTTGATCACATTTCTGCAGCACACTCTCCCTGCATTGCCTCGCTAAGACTCAGCTGACTCAGACTGGTTGAAGGGTGTGCGTGCTTAATTTGTCAACTGTGGATATATATAGATTTTATTCTTAACATGATTTTCCATAATATCAATGACACACATACATGTTGTTCACCATCTCTTCTCTACAATACATACCACATAACCATGCAGTGGAAGCCACCAAAGCAATCAGACCCATATTGGATGAGCACTACAGTTTTGATAAGACTCCAATTTACAAAGCCATATGGAGGGAGGCTAAGGATTGCCTATATGTTGAGCCAGAACAAGTTCTGAACATCAATTTGGCTGCTTGGGGATGTATAAATTAAATGTTTTCCTTCTTTCAATATAATGTGTTCTATCTGGAAGTGGAAAGACACAGTTCTTTCTTCTTCTCTCTCTAATTTATTTTGTAATATGATCTAAATTAAAGGTGATCTTCAAATGGTTCAAATAATTTTATTGAATATGTTCTTCAAACCTTGGGAGCAAAAATATATAATGAACTTCAATTACCAAAATTTCAACCTTCTGGATACTAAACCTGCATGTTCAAGTTTAGTATAACCACAAAGAAAAAGGGTGCAATACCCTCAAAATTCCAGATAATTATGTCAAAACCAATCCAAAAGAACCAGCTCTTTAAATAAAGAGATGGGAAATCACATCTCTAACCAAAAAGTTCCTGATGGTGATGTTAAAACCAATCCAAAAGAAAAGACCCAACCAAAAGTTCTTTATAACAAGAGAGATATGACTCATTAACTAGGAATTAAAGCTTCCTGGGGGACTATATATATATATATATATATGACCCAATCAGCAGCCTAAAATATTCCCGAAAGAAGGTTTGCAGCAGTTGATATGGCAGCTCCAGTGATAGCGCATTGCACAATCTGCTCATGACTTGAAGCCTCCCTTGTGAGTGCCAAGGCCACACCTGTAATTGCTCCTGCAACTGCACTGTTTTTCTGCAACAAACCAAGCAACAATAGCTTTTAAGTAACAAGGAAGCTAGTAATAGCTCTACTCTTCTGGCTAATTCAACATTCTTAATAAAAAAGAAGCATTACCCAATCATGAACTCCACGAGCCTCCGTCAGTCCATACGTGAGACCTGAATACACCCCTGCAGCCAGCCCTGCAATGAAAACAAGGTGTCAGCTCCCTTCCTTTCAAACGCTGGACAAGTAATTTTGATTTGGAAATCTGGAATCTACAGGTTGTTAGTCTTGCAGAAATTAATTTCAATGGACAACCAGCATTAACTTAGCTACTATGTAAAACTTTTGCATTTCATGCTTGCAATGCATTTAAATTAAAAATGTACTTACCCCATTGTAAAGATTCTTTTCCCGTATGTTTCACCTGAAAAACATTGTGAGAAGTTATGACTTAGCCAATTCATTACTTGCACACAAGCCAGGAAGCTCCATAAACACTAGAGCGCCTCAACATACTGATGTGGGTCAGTAATTCGAGTACCAAATGATTAAATATATATGCAATAAAGGCAAACTTTACGTGCAGATCGAGCTAAGCTGCATCAATCGTAGATAAGTAGTAGCAAGAGGGGCGCTATGACTAATTAAGTCTTTATAATTGGAAATCAATGCTTGATTGATTGGAATTAGTTTTAAACTCACCCTGGCTTCGAGAGAATTTCTATTGTTTTCGCCTGCAAAGCACATGAACACCCACTTGAGGCATAATTAATGCAAATAACAGAGTAAAGACGATACATTAATACAGCTAATCATCTTCTCCTTGTCTTGTAGATTCTTGACTTGTAATCTAAGTCATCTATTATAAATCAAGGATTGTTTATTTTGAGTTTTAATGTTAAAAACTAAACAATACGAATTAGATTGAAAATTTATGAGTGACAAGACAAAACAAGGAGATCGAGATGATTAAATTCAATATATATAAGACATTGTTGGTTGAGTAGTAGTTAGGTAGCTTAGGTACCTTTGAGGTCTGGGAAGCGATGACTTTTGGCACTGCCAGAGAGTTCTGGGGGAACACGACCATTTGAATCAAGTCCTGCAGCTTATAACAATTAACATACATATGTTTCGACATTTCCCTCTTTAGCAAATTATATATGATGAATATATATAACCCCAAAAACCAAAAGCAGAACATCAGTTGCCCGCAAGATTAGCAAATCTTCAACTCAATGAGACAATTAACGAAAATGTGCGCGCACACACACACAGAGTCAAACACAAAGCTAGAAATTCAAAATAGGAGGAAATAAGTGAATGACGAGGGAATTGAAGAATTTGGAGGAGAAGACTTTAGGGAGGGGACAGATGGTACGTACCTTCAGTGGCTGTGAAATAAGCCTCACTTGAGACAGCCTGAATAGCTCCGATCTGTGCATTGCAGCAGCAGAGGCTTATCAAGACAAAATGGTGATATATACTATATAGTACATGTACGTACGTGCATGCAGTTACACGTATACATACAGTGTAAGTAATTAAGAATACGTACGTACCCCAGCAGATATGAGAAAGCTCTGAGCGATGCGGTTGAGGAGAGGGTGACCGAGGTCGAAGAAGCCACCCTTCTCGAAGCTCAGGTCCTGAAGCAGCGACGACGTCTTTGAGTCCGCATTAATGCTGCTGCTGCTCGTGTTCATCACCATTTTGATTAACAAGCTTTGTTTCAGTTTATTTGTTTGTTTGTTTGATCGACAACAAAGAATTCAAAGGTGATAAGATTGTGAGAGCGAAGAAGGAGAGGAGCTCTTGCTTATCAACAAAAGGAAGTGGGCAGTGGATTGGAACATTGGAGGAGCAAGTCAGCGAGGACACGTGTACATGCAACCCTACGTACGTGTCCTTCTCCTGCTAACCACAACGCGACCTTCGTGGCGACTCTTTGGAACTGCTTCGCCACCTGTATCCCCCCTCTACTATACCAAGCTTCTCAACTAACCATAAAATACTAGGATATATACTGAGTTTGCTATTAAGTTATTAACTAACTCTTATAAATATTTGCTATTAAATACAAGGATTTTCGTTAGCAATACATATATAAGAGAAATACTGAGTAAGAAATAATAGAAGTGAGGTCTTAATTTACAATAATATAGTAATAATAATAATAATACTATGAGTAATGCTGGAGGGCCTAAAAAATGTGTGCCTCAACTTGTGCTTCAATGATATGGCAAAGCCACGTCATTTGAAACTAATTTAAATTCTACACATCACAATGAGTCAAATATCAATTTATCCATGTTTGTTGCTTTAGCCTGAAGAGATGAGCAACATATCTTGCAATGAGACCATGCAACAAGCCTTGCAGTCCCCATTGTTAACAAAAAATGGTGGATGATTAATTTGATCATCCCTTCCATATATAAGGACCAGATGAGATTGACCATTCATTCTTCCCCAAATCACCCCACTTGCATCCCAATCTCTTCATTCTTCAAGTGAACTCAAATTCACATTTTCTATTAAAGCCTTTGAATTTTTCACCATTAAACTAACCATAAAGATTTGGGAAAAACTGCAAAGAATAGAAACACAGCCACAATACAAACTCATTCAAGGTAATCATATCATATTTCTTCAAAATCAGATCAAAATTTAAAAACAAAACAAAAATACCCAAAACCTACATGGATAGAAAAAAACAGCCAAATGCAGAAACATAGACATTGCAGCAAGCAACATGCTGACGCAGCCAACCAGCGCAGAAGCAAATGTCAATCCAGATGAGGAAGAAAACTTGAGTTTTCAAATTTGCACAAAAGGGTAAATTGAATATTTTACTTATAATGATGTGGAATATTTAATTTAAAATATATTTGCTTCAAATGACAAGGATTTTCCATATCATTGAGGCATAATTTTGAGGCTCATAATCTTTTCCCTAATACTATTCTTGCTTTTAATTAGTTTTATTAAACTATTGGCACATGCTCAGCACATGTCAATTGACTTATATTATGTGATTTTTTATATTTTTATTGTTTAATAACATTCTCTCCACCTTTTAAGATAGGAGGGTGTTTTCTATTTCTAAAATTTTATTGTAATTTTTACATTTTATAATTATATCCTTATTTATTAAGTTATTTTAATGTAATTGTATAGTTAAATAAAGGATATTTATGATAATTTAAAATTTAGTAAAGCCTAAAACATAAAAAATGTCTCCTGACTTTATAATAGTAAAGCTAATTTCTCTTTCGATAATAAATATATACCGTACACATGAATTTAATATTTGTCTAACTATATAAATTATTAATATTTACTATTATAAAGTCAGAAGAAGGGTTTAATGTTATATGCTTCACTAAAAATGAAATAATCTAAAATACCTCTTTATTCAACAAAACAATCACATAAAAAAAAAAACTAATATATAACATATAATTATCAAATACAACCATTAAAATAAAATCTAAAAAATAAAAAAAGTTACCCCACCACTTAAAAACTTAAAAGAGTTGTGAGAATTTATAAAATATAAAGAGAAAAAAAACACAATAAAAATGTCAATTGACATATGCAAAGCGCGTGCCAAGAAACTAATTTACTATTATATCACAAGATTGGAACACACTTAAACAACAAATCATTAAATGAATGCTTCAAGGAGGCACATCTGAACACTAGCTACCATCTTATACAGAATTATCTTTTAACGTTGAAAGCAGAAGATTCTTGGATTCTATGATTGTCTCAAGAATTTTTGAATATAACCGTTCACTCCATTGTTTGATTTACTAAAAAAGGAAAATGAGGAAAAGAGTACACAAAGGCCGATGTTAATGACATCAATTTCAATTCTTCCCATCCTAATTCTATTCCACTCTAATATTCATTCCAATAAAACAAAATATGGCCAAAAAAGGTCTGAAATTGAAAGCTAGCATGCAATTCAACAGTCATTGACACATGCACCCTGACGCACAATTCCGAAGAGTAATGCCTACAAATTACAATTATTGCGCTGTTCTTGGCTTGTATATTTTAAAACATAAATCAATAGAATCAATATTTGAGAACTGGTATTACACAGAGTACATAAAACATGAGTTGATTGTATGACAAATATAGTATTTAAGGCTCTTTTAACTGAGGAATTAGGCTTTGAAGATGTCTGGTTTATAAAACAAAAAAAATTACATAAAAAGAAGTTAGATTAAAAATAGCATACAAACTAACTGGGTTCAAAGAAACCCGTTCTTGACAACAAAAACAAAAACAAAAGCAATAAAAATTTATTAAATACAAAAAAAAAAACTCGTATTACCCATAACCATAAAGATCAAATATCAAAATGAAGTTGTGAGGCTCGAGTTAGGTGGCATTTGATTTAGCTGTATGTTCATGAGAGGAATAGAATAGAAGAGAAAAAAAATGGATTTACAAGTGACACACATGCTCAACACATTTGCATTCTACAACTTATATTGAACTTCCTTCTTTTTTTCAAAAGTTTGCAGGGGCCATGGCCCTCTTAGTCCTTCTATGTTCCGCCCCTCTTAGTAACTTCCCTCCCAAAGTATGTTGTTCATCTGTGGCATGGGACCACCTTCTGGCACCAAAGCACATTCACAAGTTAAATCGAGAACACGAATTTCTAACCCCACTGGAAATGGTTCTGAAAAATTAACTTATGACCCATTTACAGCCATTTCCGGTGAGGATTTTGGTGGTATTAATGGGCAGTCCTCTCCACCCAACTGCCTATTCTCCGAAGTGCCATGCAAGCAATCAGAGCAGCCTCTAGAAGTATCAAGCTGATTCTCTCTGTGATTCTCATCATCCGAACTGTTATCAGAACAGCTCCTAGAAACAACATGTTCATTCTCTTGATTCTTCCCTTCACCTGAGTTCTTGACCACACCAGCTGTGCGAGTAGTATGCATGGTGCTTGCAGTTTTCTTATTCGGTAGCACTGCCTGGCTTAGTGTCGTACACAAAGCAGCAAATACACTTTCTTTTGGCTTGGAGTTTTTACCCAACCGTTGCCTCTTTGCAAGCTCAGGCTCCCTATCCTTAGAAGCCAATTTCCGCTTCAACCTAATGGACTCCATTGTCCCTTCATCTTCATCAGAAGCTTCAGGATGTTTCCGGGGTGGTGGTTTGTAGTCTTCATCATCCTCATCATCATCATAATCTACCAGCCCGACAGACCTTGGACTACAAAATCAAGATGAACATATGAATTATATAGCAAAAATACTTTGAAAATGCACTTCTGTGATAATTAAAATTAGAACAGTACAATACCTGGACGGTGGGTGGCCCGCAGCAACCCCATTGGATGAAACAGGTTGAGGTTGTACTTTCTGGGTAGTTGACATGGATGCCGATGCTGTATCTTCTTCATCACTGATTACAAGTTCCATATTCGGAGGTTATGGGTAGCAAAGCAGCAAAGATCCAGTCAATATAAACATTCAACACAAAAACATACCTGTCCTCATTAAAATAGTCTTCTTCTTCTTTCTCTAAAGCACGCTCATCAGTTCGTTTTCTAGGGTCTGACACATTAACAGTGCCTTTCGTTCCAAAATTTTCTAGGCACTGCAAACACACTTGTCAAAAACAAAAGCTCTAATTTATAGGGGGAGAAAATTTAGAAGGAGCATAATACCTGCTCATATTTTACTTTTAGAGACTGAATGGATGCCAAATACTCAAATTTGACCAACTGGTTCCAGAATGAATCAACCAAGTACTTAACCAAAGATTTCAGATTTTCCTGCAAAAACAAAAACATAGATAAGACAAAAACTCCAAGACATAGTTTAGCTCCAAAATACTAGGTCTAAAATAGAGTAGCACCTTCCGGATGAACTCAAAAAGTTCTAAAACAGCAGAGTTGAGCAAGTTATATCGATTGCCATTAGCAACAAATGCATCTACAATTGGCTTGAGAAGGTTGTTCCTCACAATATGATTTATCAGATGCTCATCCTGCAGATTTATATGTTATTTCAATGAATATCTTTTTAGGCCCTTAAAAAAACACTGAAAATATGAGACACAGAGAGAGAGAGAGAAAGTCTGAGTGTGTGTCAGAGAGAGAGGTTATATGTACAACAGCGCACGATTAACATTTTTATACGGTATACTTAGTTGACAACTTATACAGGGAGCATTTCAATTGCATAAGATTCTCTCAAAACAACTAAACTTGTCAAATCAGAACAATCTATACCTACGTCACACAATCACTTCTAGTCGTGTATGGCAATTCATTCATCTTGACTTTATTTCTGTTTAACCACAGAAGACACAATGTACTATAATTGTATGGGCAAAATTCTCCTCAGTTTCTGGCTTATGGATAATTAATCCAGAATGACAAATCTTGTTGATTTTAGTGTATTCCAAATCCCAACTGATTAAATGATAATAAACTTCCATTCACGTTAGCACAAGAACTCTTTTTTAACTCACATGACGGGAAAGAATCGTGCGAACAAATCGAACTGCAGCAACAACTAGATATTTTTCCCGTCTTTGTGTAACCAACAAAACTTTATCCATCACATTATTTAGAAGAAAGTTACACCTGCAAATGACAAAGAACCCAAAGATTTCAATGTTATATGTCAGTGGCAGTGAAATCAATTTAAAAATTGTACAAGAATCCAAAATATTACTTTATTCTGTATGGATGGTGAACAACACAAAAGCAAAGCAATTCGCATATGTTTGACAGTATTTCAGGCTTCGCGACATTCTGGTTTTCAACTCTTACACCAGAGCAGGAAGAATTAACAACTGATTGAGCATTGCCTTCCAAAGGACATGATGATGTTATAACACCAATTAACTGACACAGATGCTTCTCATAGAAAATCTCAATAATTGTATCTCTCTGTAATAAAGCAAACAAGATAAAAATACTCAATAACCAGTTGACCCATATATAAGTACAAAAACAGCGCATAAAAAAGAAATTCTCCCTTACATGCAAGTTTTACTGACAAGATTTTCCAACAATTCAGCAGAAATATAATAAACTACAAATCAACATTCAAAATGTTACACCTGCATAAATAAACTCAAACATATTGCAGACTCCAAATGCAAAGTTACCGATATGCATGAAGTTCTTAATAATTAGCAACAATCTAGTAATTACGATACTCAACATGAAAATAGAAAAATTGCCAAAGATTTATGAGAGACTAGAAAAAACTGGATCATAAAAAGTAACAACCAATATAGATTTGAATATAGTGTATATGATTGCTGCATAGCTTAAACTTTCCCTTAAATTAAAATGGATGCAAAATCATTTAAGAAAACAGCGACATACACATGTATTAAATTAAATGTTCAAAACACATTTATTGAACAAAAATGACTAAATTGGATACCTGTGCTCCTGACAATGTGTACGAATCTAGTAGACTACGAAGAATTTCAAGAAACTGGCAGTGCATGTCCTCTCCAAAATCTGTAATCATTCCTTTAACCTGTAAGTAGACAATTACATATGAACATTTTTTTTTGGATTTTTGGAAGAGGACAATTAAATATTAATATTGATAGAGATAACATGCGTACTTCCTAAGCATGGGCATTTAAAAAGTAGTATAGCTAAACCAGTGTGGTTCACTTGTAATAAGAAGAGCCCAAAGAGTTCTCAAGAAGAGTGCATGCCTGTTCCCAAGCAGTTGGACGTAATATGCTAAAAAGTACATCTAATTACACATATTATGGAATAGAAAACTAGACTCCTCTTAGACACACTTGCTCAGATCATTCAAAATCTGCAAAGGCAAACTTTCCATCACAAGCTAATCCTTCAACTACCGTCAGTTTTAAATTTATAGTGCATTTAATGCAATCTCCAAAACAATGCTTCACTAGTATAACCTGTTTCTTGCCTAATTAGGTCCTTTTCTCCTTCTGTATATATATATATATATAATATATATACATATACACACATTTTATAGTCGAACATTTTTTTTTGCTTCACAAGCCATAAAGTATCTCATCTATTCAACATCAAAAATTGATGAATTGGCAAGGTGAGGTAAGGAACTATAAGATATCTCCGACTCTGGAGCTCAACCAACACAGATGATTGTCTAGATGCATGTCATTTCAAATGCACAACACATAATCAAAAAATTGAAAAGTGCGTACCAACAGTCCTAAAAGTGGAATTCCTTCCTGACGAACAACATATGAACGCAGAAGGTTTGGATCCTGATTCATAAAAAGATTGAGGATATCTGTCCTGCATCCATTATAATCACTTACTGTTAGGACACTGACACGAAAAAAAAAAAAAACGCAAGAAGACAGATACTAAAAGGTCTTGATTACCCAGTTAAGACAAGTTTTTTGTCTTGACTCTGCAAAGCATCAGTTACAATGTCAAATATTCCTTCATTCATGAGATCCCTACAGAAATTTAGTGTGATCTCTCTTAGAAACCAAGACATTATATAAGACAAAACTAGAACCACCCATCATAAAAATAAGCAGCCAAAAGTTCTGAAAAATCAACAGAGAGCTAAAGAACATAATGGTACATCAAGAAATATAACTTCAATAATTGCATACCTAAATAGCCGGAGCTGCTGAACCATCTGCAGGCTCTTGCTTAAACTACAAAACTCATGCAAGAAATATGCCTACATTGTAGAGTGAAAGAAGGATATACATAACCAATGTTAAAGTAGATCAAGGAAATTAATCAAAGAACTGCAACCGAAAATTGCAATGCTACTAACACTACCAAGATAACTATCATATTGTCTATCAGACATCAAAATCCTTATGACTACTTTTATTAGGTAAAAAGTACAGGAAATGGTATTGAAAAAGTAACCATGTAAACAGTTGAAGACAGTTCTTTATCAATTGTTATTAACATAAATTAATCCCTTTATTTCATTTCTGACTAATTTGTGGGAGGGAAAATAAAAGCAAGAGAAACAGAAACGGGGTTACACAATCTAAAAGATCAATTACATATTCATGTACTCTCCATTGCACCAATACCATGGCTCAGAAAGACAATTAAAGAGCAGTTAAGTAAATCAACAATTACCAAATTCTTTTTAGATTCTGCAGGGGTGGATGGTGACCTTAACCTGGCAAACAATTCCTGAATAAAGGTACTGTCATCCTTTAGCAAAGAAACAACCTACAACAGAATAGAAAAATTAGGCATAACATAACATAGAGCCCAATATGTCTAAAGAGTGAGCTGTAAATTCTTACAACGGCATTGTTTGCATGAATAATGGAATTGAGATTTGCAACTGTGGCCTCATCCAATACTCTAGCCAAAACAACATCCTAAAATAACGCAGAGTGAGAATTACAACCAAATAAAATGGGAAAACAAAGATGTTAAATATAAAAGCAAGTAAACCTTTAAATAGCCAACTTTATACGTCTGATGTATCTTTGACAAAACCATAGCATCTTTAATCGGTATGGCCTGCGAAAAGTGAATTCATAAATCAAGATACATAAGCAAGAAACAAACAAATCTCATATATAAATATATGAATATATACATGCATATTAAGATACCCTCCAACCTCCCTCTAGTCCTTATCCCAAATCCAACCACACAAAGTAAAGAAAATGATTACCTCCTTAAAAACAACATGCTCTTTTAGAAAGTTACGATGATGTTGGACATGAGGTACTTCAGGGTCATCTGCAAACCAAAAGTTCAAGTAATTGCAACATCATCATCAAAACAATAGCGAACCATAACAATCCAAGAACCAAACTACAAACCAGGCCGCCACTAAATTCAAAAATAGAAGGTTATCATGAATATAAAAACCAACAAAACTCACATTCGAGGGACCCAATGATATCCATGATTAAGTCATCACAAAAAATTTTCTCAAAGATCTGAGGACTATTCAGTAGAACTGCAGGTAGAAAACCATATATCACTAAATAACAAAAGGAGAGATGCATTTAGGAAGTATCTATTTTGAGGATGAAATAGCAAAGGAATACTTACTGATCCCCCTTACTATTTTGTATATCATGTGAAGACCATCAACATTTTCCAAGTCTTCACAGATTCTAAATAGGCCCATAAGCTTTTGGAAAAAATCTTGCTGCATTAAGAACAACAAGTTCATTAGAAAAATACAACAGCATGAAGTATAACCGAAATGACAAACTGTAGATGAAGGTTACACTGAGACAAATTTTCAGATTTAAGAATTACTAATTTAGACCTACTTCCACAATTGCTTTTTTATTGACATGACAGAACCCCACTAACTACATCAACATGGCAGAATTATCCATTTCTCCAGAGACTCACAAAGATATACAAAGCTTACATCAGTCAATATCAGTTCCGTCAGTCGCAACTGATCAGCAATGCCACTCTCAGCCACAGTCTGCAAGACAAATGCATATGCCTTGTCATCACTTTGTGTGTATGATGTATCTTACATAAATATAAGACAGCAGATGACAAAGAAAAAATGGAAGATAAGAAAAGCCCCAGGGGTAAAACATCATATTCCTGGCCATAAACATTGAGTGAAAAATGTGACAAAAAAGATAGATAAAAGTAAAATATGAGATACAACCGATAGAACCTTGAGAATTAAAGGAAGTGTGGATAGCTCAACTGCAGGCAGCTCCCTCAACTCACTGTTTGCACTGTGAAATGTCTCATCTACAGATATCACAAACGAGGATGAACAATTCATGCCTCCTATTTAGAAAGAGAAAACAAATAAAATAACACACTCACAGTGTACAACTCAAGACTCCCTGTTTATTATATAGGTCTATATTGTGTCTTTCTCATCAATGATTGTACCTTGCCATCAAAACAATTTAAGTAAAAGCCTTTTTAGAATAACTTAAAATCAGTGCTTTACATCGTTCACTTCCAAAAGTCACAAGTGTTCAGTGGCTTATATCTATATACCACTGGTGATACACACTCGTATAAACAGACATCCTCAAACTTTAAACCTGAGTTATCATTATAAATACAAGGTTCTTGTGCAAAAGGGGGCTGGGTAGACAGCTGAAATCAGAATAAGAGAATTTTGATTGCATAGAGAAGTCATCATATAGATATAGCCAATGGCCAATGTTGCCCAAGATACCCCCAATGTCATTGTGAGGCAAGAACCAGCTCCAAAACCACATAGGTCAGATATTAAAATGCAAAGAACAACAATGAGAGAAATGAATGTATTTTTTTTTATGATATTGCCAAAACTTACTGTTAAGTGAAGTAAAATGTAGATTTCTCTGCACACTGCATATGTGGTCCCTGATAAAGCAAGCAAAATAATTAGTGGAATCAGAAGATGAGAAACCAACTCTGTTACCAGGAATTAAAATTCAGAGGTTACCATATGTAAGAGCAGCCTGTACTCTCCTGGAAGCTGAGTGCTAATTCGGTAGAGTATTCGGGATCTCTCCATGAGATAATTGTATCTTAAAAAGAAATCATCCAAACCGAACAATTCAGTATCAATCCTAACCCTTTGAGTACATCAAATAATAGCAAACTAATATGTACATAATTTATCAGCTAAAACATAAAATACCTTCTTGCTTTCTGTAAATATCATCCGAGCTGATCCGATGCAGAAGTAATGTCTGATTGTCTTCTTCGTCAATAACAAACAAACCCAGGTCTTCTGATCGCTGCGTTACAAAATTTTCATTCAATCAAAATGCAAAGCAATTTCAGGCAATCATTTCTTAAAAAATTTGACACCAAACAATTCATTTTCACAAATTTTCTCGTCTCTATCATATCAACATAGATTCAAATCGATGAGATTAACAAACCTCCAAATAGTCAACAGTGACATGACCAGTTCCCTGATCATCCCATTTTCCATCATCATTCAGACGGTAGACCTTAACGCGCTGAGAATTATAAAAGATAAATATTAGACCAAAAACTTCGACCATATGCAATATACCAACAAACTATTGTAAATCCAAAAGATGATCACAGAGAAATACATATTTTAAACGTGATGGACATTATCTTTCTTTGTTACTAATTTTATATAGGAAGCAGCATGGTTTCATAATCTTAAATACAACTGAAGAGGAAAAAAAGCAACAACAAAGGTAGTGATTTTATACCCAAGGAAGAGGTGCATTAAGTACCATGTTATACCATGCAAATGCACGTTAAACACATGAAGTACTCATAATAGCTATAAAGTTATGATATAAAGTTAAGACAAGTGAACATGATCATGAACACATAAAAATTGTTGTCATTATCAAAAGTTTAAACCTTTAAATTGCATTTTAACAGCCACCTCATGTGACAAATAACATCACACAAAAGCATTATACGAGCAAAACATGCCAATAATCTACATAAGCAATACCATAAGTTTAAATAACACTGAATTGACCACAATGTGATTTATCTGCTCACATTTACATACTTCATTAAAGAAATTTATTCAAATATGCCTCCAAGTCCAAAAGAGGCCATCCACATCAACACTCAAATTTCAATACTAAATCCAGCACATCCTAGTTATCTCTTCGAGTTAAACAAGTTTATGTGGTACAAGCAGTATGAACTTCTTTACACGAAGTAAATGATAAGGATTAATAGATATACTACAATGTGGGAGGATATATAATGGGTAGAATAAACTGCTGTGGCAATATCATCAATCATGCACATGAACTAAGAAGCACCGACAGTCATGTCCATGCCGCCTGTCAGATACGAGTAAGACACCGACATGACACTGGCACTTGACACATCATGAGACATGTCAACATTTTTTCTCCACCTGAAACTACTGACAATGCTGAATCTTTTTTTTTTATTTTTTTATGAGAAACAATGCTGAATCTGAAATGGAGGTTGTGATGGCTTTCCATAAATAAAACAAAAAAATGATGATGATGAGAATTTAGAAGTATTAGCCAAGTGAAGTTTTCTTTTGTTTTGGAAGAATCTTTTCGTATTTTTGACTATTAGATTTGAATTTAATGAGATGTGAAGTTCTGTATGAAGTTATAGTTTATGTTTTACATGTTTAATGAAATTATTTTCCGCGTAATTTTACAAAAATTAATTGCAAACTGATTATTCATGGATAATAGATGAAACTGCATATATATTATTATTAAAATACATTTATTTATAGTTGTTTGCCTCGTATCTGTAATAGTTGTTTGCGATATGTCATGTTGACTTGTCCACATTGTGCCGGTGCTCTAAGCACATAAACAAGCAAATGTATTAATTTCATGATCAGAGAAACACTACATTACCATAAAAAGACAATTACCAAAATGTGAGATTAAATGCATATGCATAATTCTAAGAACTTGCAAAATATAAGAAGTGTTTATAGAACATTATTTAAAAGTTACCATAAGCCAGCATTTAATTGATGGTATTACTTTCCATGTTCTTAACATGATAGATAGGGTTAATGCATTGATTTCAGTAATGTCACACAATGAATCACTTGTCCAATGCAGTTGTGTAAGAACATTATCACGTCATTTTCTATCATTCAACTTTAAAATCAAGTTGCCATTACAGGAGAATATAACGGCCCAAAAGCAAGTAATCTAGCACAACGAAATAGGTACAGAAGAGATCACAAATAAAAATAAAATAATAGATAATAGAAAGCTTGTAAAATCACTCAACGTCAGCAATTCGTCGTCTAACATGGAAATTTGCTAAAGGAGACCAATAACTCAAGACAAACAAAGCGACAACGACGACAGCAATCTTCCAAAATTTGTGGTTTCCAAGACAGAGACACCACTGATATAAAAAAGCTACGACCAAATTAAATCGAGGGCCCACGTCTCAAGGTCCAGTAACCTAACTAAATTAAGCATAAGGATGGGTAAAATATTTGGATGGAACTCAAATAAGCTGTGCATAACGAAAGGTTTTATATATAGAGCTCAGACAATCCCACAAAGGACTACCACTAAACTCTTTTTTTTTTTTTTTTTTTTNAGGACTACCACTAAACTCTTTTTTTTTTTTTTTTGTCAAACGTTATTGGAAGAGGGGGATTTGAACTCATGACCTCGAGTGTAGTGTAAATGCTCTCAAGCACTAGAGCTACAAGCCTCCACACTACTTTTAAACTCTTTCCCATGACAACTCCACCAAATAATCCTCTTTCAACTTATAAAGAAATATCCTCCCCGGAGACCTGGAGCTTTCACAATTTTAAATTACAAAAGTATATTCCACCACATCTTTCAACCCAAACCAGTACCTACCTTTGTTAACATTTAAACTTCAACTTCCCTCGAAAAATCAAAAGAACTACTATTTAGGAACTTCCTTACCCACACCACCTAAATGGTAGTCATAGTACCTTCTCAGTGAAGAACAGTGTCCTTACTATTAATAGAAGGTGAAGAAAGTAGCACTGATATTAACTCTGCCGTTAGAAGGTGCCATACACTTAACTGCAACACCTCTTATATCTCCAATAAACTAATATGATTCATATAACACTTAAAAAATTTAGACACCTCAGAGAACACAAGCAAGATAGAATGGTACTGTACAAGCAAAATAACTTTCCACACAGAAACGCTAATGCAATCGAATTTGAAATGTTAACACTCTCCCTCCCCCAGTAAATATCACCAGCTCAGCCCAGAATTGAAATAAACCAGTACACATAATTATGCAGAAAGCAAAACAAAATATACAATTGAAAGCAAAGAAAACCAACCTCAAGCTTCAAAAGTCGCTTATAACAAAGAAGCTGTATTCACTGCGATTCTAGGTCAAATTGTTAAGCTTCCTAATTTGCAGAAAAAGCAAACTCACCTGCATCGAATTGGCGTTGGTCTGTGATTTATCCGGAGCGCCCATCGTAGCTCCTATGTATGCGATTCGAATTCGGAGCCAAAATTAGATATCAGACTGAATCGAAGCTGAGGATTCGAAAAACGTTAAATTAGGGTTTTGTGGGGAGGTAAGAGGAGAGGGGGATAAAGGAAGGTGATTAGGGTTCCCGGGGATCAGTAGAAAACTCTAACCGCCATTAACGTAGCAGTGTAAACCTCCAAAATTTCTCTCACTTTCTCTCTCTCGCCACACTCTCTCTTCGCTTTTTATTCTTTTCTGTGCAAGTGTCTAAGCCCCGACCTTCGAGGCTTCGCTAAGAGAAGAAAAGTGGAAAACTATTACGCATGTTGAAAATTGTTGTATCCCCGTTATGCCCCTGTTTTCGTGTGCAATTACGGGGAAGCCATTGACCATAGTGTCCACGCATTTCCACGCGATTTCTTTTCGCGCGGAACCCGCGCGAGAGTTTGGTGAGTGTGCGTGCCCTGGGTCCCTTACCTGCCTGTAGCTGAAAGACCCACACGTTTGCTTCTGATTGGTTCATCAACGAATAGAACACGTGTAGTTTCTAGGAGTTAGCTAATGACACGACCTCGTACTCCATCCGGTCGCCAATGGACAGGCGACAGGCGTGCAGTTTGTAGCAAACGGAGGTGCCACCAATGATGTTACATGAGACAAGCTAGTGCCCGGCTCCGGCTTGGTTCATATTTGTGATTGTGAGGACTTGGATCAATAAAATATAGCTGAGATGCCACGTGACTTTGTGATGATTGGATGATTGATCAGACTCTTGCAATGAGAGTATTAGTGAGCCTGAATTTTTTTTATTTATCAATTTTTTCGCTAAATTTACTCACGAATAATTATCATTGATGTATAAATGAAGAATAAATCATTATACCAGTAAGTAGTTAGGTTATATAAATATATTTGGACGAAACGAACTTGGACTTGAGGACGAAACGAACCTGGACTTGGGGACCAAACTCAATACTTCGAATCCTATACATCTATACTTTAGACTTTAAATCTAAAACTCAATACATAATTAGGGCTGAATTTATATATCGATTTATCGAAAACTATTAACTATAGAACCGTTTTTATAACGACAGTTCAGTGGTTTTTCTTGCATTTTTAGTTTCAGACTCCAATTGATCCATATCCATAGTAATCAAAGTCGAAAATGATATTGAAATGTCAATATCAATGGTATTTCGATACCGAAAAGTATATCAACCTATCCTCTGCAAACCCATTAACCCATAAATCTCTTCTCCATAAACAACCCAACAATCCAACTAGCAACCCCCTTGAACAAAACCTTTTTGTCACCCTTTTTGCCAAAACCCCAACCTCATCTCCCTATTTGCCCAAAACCTTCAATACCTATTCCAAAAAAGAAAAAAAGTTTTTATTCTTGTCAAAAAATTTGGACCTAAATTTTATTTAAAATAAGTTTGGGCCAAATGGTTATTTCCTAAAATGATTGTTTTTAAAGTGTCTTCAACAGAAGCCTTGGTGTTGCAATGAGATTCAACACAAGTCTTGCTTACTAGAAAGGCATAAAAGAGATTCAACACAAACTTTAGTGTTGTAAGACACAATATCTGACCTTGCTTCCATAACGGCATCCCTTCTCTTCCTTCCACTTCACAATCTCATCTTTTCTCTTTCTCTCACCATAGAACATCTTGATTCTAAGATTTAGGTTTTCTTCAATTCAATTTAATTGCTCTGTTTGTGTATTATATGAGTTTGGAGATCCATTAATTGAAAGCTCAATCCTTTAAAGCTTTCAAGGTGGAGCAGGAGCAAAGCAAGCATGAGCATAAGCTTCCAAAGGAGAACATGAGAAAGAAGACGATAGGGCTAATACCGTTCCGACACCGTCCTCACTGACCAATATCGAAATGTACAGTTACCAAACTCCGTCAGTACGAAATCGGAGCTGAAAACACTTCCAACTATCAACCAGCAATTGGTATTTGTGTTTCAGTACGATTATCTTACTGAACCCACCCCTATCCATAATGGTTAAATTCATCCTAAAGTCCTTAAAACCAAGGACTTGAACTTGAGACTTTATATATGACTATAGACCTTGACTTAAAATTTTAACTCGATGTCCTAAACTCAAAACCCAAAACCGAAATAAAATCAGTGTCATTTTTCCTTGACCGTCTAGAATGACACATCTTCTATATAGAAGTGCACATAAAATTGTCATATAGAATTTCATACTGGCAGTGTATGAAATAATCCGCATGTAAATACGAGAATCAGTTCATAGGAGCTATCTATAAGTTGGTGCCATGAGGCTTTTAAAGACCCGCCGTGCTCCAAAGGATTCAAGCCCGCTATATGGTTGTTAGTTCAAAGGGTAGTCGTGCCTTTAATTCTAAAGCGAGCTATTGGGCCTATGTTGGCCCGAGGGCTTATTATATAATGTCTTCCCCCACCCCATCCATGCGACCTCGAGGGTATTTGAGAAATTTAACCAGATTTTAATGACGTGGCACTTACTTTTTTTCCATATTACGTGGGCGCATTCAGTAGGTGTAATAGTTAATCCCACTGCACGAATCATGGTGATTATTGGTTACTCAAATTTTTACAGTTTTTCACTCAAACAATAGGCGCCATGCGCATTTTAGCAAGAGAGGACAAGTGGAGAACTAATTACACAGGAAGTAATACTAATAGAAAGAAACCAGAAAGAAAGGAGTAGTTTATCCGCCGCACTTTGTTATCTCCGCCCCTCCTACTTGCTCTTAAGTCCTCAACGGACTCCTCGAGGCCTCGCTTCAAGTCTGTCTCATTCCCATAATAACAACACAACTCAACACCCAAACTCGCACCTCACCACTCTCATTTCTCTCGGATCGATCGATCGCTCCACACTCCCGAAAATGCAGTCCTTGCTCTCTCTCCCTTCCTTCTCTTCCACCATTCCCAGATCAAACTACGTCCTTCAATCGCCCCTCCCTCTCGCGCCCTCCAAGCTGATCAATCTCCGATTCTGCGGCCTCCGCAGAGAGGCCTTGGGCTTCTCGTCGCTCGCCCAGTCCGACTCGGTCCGAGTCCGCCTCTCGGCTCACTCGCTCCCCACCAAGCTCGTCTCGGCCTCCTTGTCCGAAAACGGAAGTCCTCCCAAGTCGTTCGACTACGACTTGCTCATCATCGGTGCCGGCGTCGGCGGCCACGGTGCTGCTCTCCACGCCGTCGAGAAGGTATGTAACTTTGGACACACCATTAGAATTTGCTGAGAAATTGTGACTCTGAGCTTTGGATTTAGCTCAATGGTCACTGATTGCTTGATTTTTCAGCTTAAATCCCATTCTACAAAAAATGTATGAACCAAAACACATTTTAGTTGAATGCTTGAAAATATTAATACAGCTCTCATATTTTGTGTATGTATGTATATGTATATATACATCTCAGACTTAACCACTATCATGAATGACTGCACACATTAAGAAATGACATCATATATGAGGTAACATAAAATATATACTATTATTTTCCAGCATACGGCCCTTAATTTGGAAGTTGTTTATTTTTTTCTTTTCTGGCAATAATTGATCTAGAATCTGCATGCTCTTATGTCTGTTAGTGACATTTAGTATGTTACTGTCGTTTATTGCTAACCGGGTTACGTAAGAGGTGAAGTAATTCTCAACACCCAACAATTGCAGGGTCTGAAAACTGCCATCGTAGAGGGAGATGTGGTGGGTGGAACATGTGTTAACAGAGGATGTGTTCCATCTAAAGCTCTTCTGGCAGTGAGTGGTCGGATGCGTGAGCTTCAGAATGAGCATCACCTTAAGGCTTTGGGTTTGCAGGTAAAATATGATTTTATTTATCAATTGTATGTATATATGGAAAAATTTATTGGTTAGTCATGAAAACTTATGTATCTTACACTAATGCTTTCTTGTGACTTACTATAGGTTTCAGCAGCTGCATATGACAGACAGGGAGTAGCTGATCATGCAAATAACCTTGCAACAAAAATTCGTAATAATTTAACCAGTTCAATGAAGTCACTTGGAGTGGACATACTGACAGGTGTTGGTACAATTCTGGTAAGTCATACATGCTTTCAAATTGATTTAGTGACAACACAAACATAAGTTCTCATGCTCAGTTAAAAATAAAGCTAGTATTTGATACAATGACAATATTGTTAAGAACATGGCTATGATTAAGTTTGACATCTCTGATATATTGTAAGTTCTGATCTGGCATCCTGATAGTTATCCTAACATTTGTTCTTTTGTTTATGGAACAATTCAGGGCCCTCAAAAGGTGAAAATTGGATCTTCTGACAAAGTAGTAACAGCAAAAAACATAATCATTGCCACCGGTTCCGTTCCTTTTGTTCCTAAGGGTGTTGAAGTTGATGGTAAAAGTTATATATATTTTTTCTTCCCTGTTATCTAATGGTTGATCAAAGCATTTTTAATTTTAGAAGGCATATAAATTGATTGATTTCAGACCCTTGGTTACTATGATTAAGGAATACCTAGTGACTATATAATGGACCTGCAGGGAAGACTGTAATTACTAGTGACCATGCACTGAAATTGGAGCATGTTCCAGACTGGATTGCTATTGTTGGAAGTGGTTACATAGGTCTTGAGTTCAGTGATGTATATACTGCACTAGGAAGTGAGGTAGTTCTTTCTTTCGCTTTCCTTTTTATCTTGTGAAATTTTACAGTTCATATATGCGAAACCAAAAATGAGCCAAGTCTTCCATTTGAGGCGGACAAGCTACCATTAATTGTGACTTAAGGCCTTATAGCATTAAAAGATGGAGACCTTATCTGGCCAATCAGTTACTTCTCTTTGTGTCTGCAGCCCATTAAGTTACCTTTTTATATATTTAATTTTCTAAATTATGCTATTGTGTGATCAAGTTACCTTTTTATTTATTTTAATTTTTTTAGTCATGCTTTTGTGTGATCTAGGAGTTCTTATGTCACAAGGCAATCTAGTTTAATATTTAGGTATTTTGTAGGTTACTTTCATTGAAGCTTTAGATCAGCTTATGCCTGGTTTTGATCCTGAGATTGGGAAGTTAGCCCAGAGGGTTCTAATAAATCCACGGAAGATTGATTATCAAACTGGAGTATTTGCATCCAAGGTAACCTGTGTTTATTCTCTGAATAGTGTCTAGTAAGTGTTGTTGGGTTTGCTGTTTCAGTTTTTCATCTTTTTTGGTCTTTTATAGATCACCCCTGCAAAGGATGGGAAACCAGTCATCATTGAACTAATTGATGCAAAGACCAAGGAACCAAAAGATACTCTGGAGGTAATTAGTTGAATATATTTAACTTGATTTAATGTATGTAAAGGACTTATTATGCTGCCATTAATGAATTTTTTTGTATCAATCTGTTAGAAAGAACTACATTCTGTGCTTGTTGAATTGTACCTTTGTCAAAGAACTTATCTCCTTCCGGTTAGAGCCTTAATTGCTTTGTAAATCTATTTTTGAAGTCAGACAGATGTTTAAGAACTTATCTCCTTCCGGTTAGAGCCTTAATTGGGTAATTAAGATAACCCTTTGTAAATCTATTTTTGAAGTCAGACAGATGTTTAGACTTCCAAATTATGCCTGAGAGCTGGAGTGCTTGCCTTTTAATTTCTTTTAGCATAGCTTATCAAATTCATATGAATAATACATTATTCTTCTCACAGGTAGATGCAGCATTAATTGCAACTGGAAGGGCCCCATTCACAAAAGGTCTTGGATTGGAGAATGTATGGCATCTCGATTACTACTTATGTGGTTTCAGAGTATTTAGAATTATTCAGAAAATAGGCAGCAATAGTTTTTGACATTGCTTTTCTGCAGGTTGATGTAGCAACACAACGTGGTTTTATTCCTGTTGATGAGCGCATGAGAGTGATAGATGCAAATGGAAACTTGGTACGTTGTGAATTTTCTTACGAGCAAAAATCCTTGCATGAACATCATCAATTGTTTCTGTCTTTCTGATGTGAATTCTGAAAATCAGGTTCCTCACCTGTTTTGCATTGGTGATGCTAATGGCAAGATGATGCTTGCTCATGCAGCAAGTGCACAAGGAATTTCAGGTTAGTGTATTTAACTTATTTTTGTGCTTCACACATGAATCTCTCTCTCTCTCTCTCTCTCTCTCTCTCTCTGCGCCTAAAAATTGATTATCTTCATACATCTCTCTTTAGTGGTTGAACAAGTCACAGGAAGAGACCATGTGCTCAATCATTTGAGCATCCCCGCAGCATGTTTCACTCATCCTGAAATCAGTATGGTTGGATTGACAGAGGTGATAATTTGTTAATTGTCATTATGCATTATGCAACATCTATCACAACATGATGCTTTTCCTTTATAAATATTGAACGTTTTAACTAAACCATTTTTAATTTGCAGCCTCAAGCAAGGGAGAAAGCTGCAGAGGAGGGATTTGAAGTAAGTATTGCCAAGACAAGTTTCAAGGCCAACACAAAGGCCCTGGCAGAAAATGAAGGAGAGGGACTTGCTAAGGTATTCTTCCCACCCTTTTTTCATTTATGTTGTTGCTATGCAGAAATTGCTCTGAGTTCTGGTTGGTCAATAATTTTCCTTCTTGGTTGTTATCTACTGGGCATATTGACAATCCTGATCCTGCTTTGTTTTCATGCAGTTAATATACAGACCAGATAACGGAGAGATACTTGGAGTTCATATCTTTGGGTTGCATGCTGCCGACCTCATTCATGAGGCATCAAATGCTATCGCATTGGGGACGCGTATTCAAGTAATTAACTGTTCTAAAGCTACTGTGTTAATGCCCGTAAACTGCAACTTATAATGTGGCCTTTAAAATCTACCACTCCTAATATTGTAGATTATTCTTCGGACGTGTTCCTCCAACTGCTAACGTCTCTGTTGAATTTACTTACATTTGTAATTTTGCAGGATATCAAACTTGCTGTCCATGCACATCCTACTTTGTCTGAAGTGTTAGATGAACTTTTCAAGTCAGCTAAGGTGAGCTGCTGACATTCAGTTCTTACATCATGCTGCATGACTACATCGCTGCACTAGTTCTTTTCCTGATATGTGTTTACCCACATATCTTTTTAATTCTTGGGGCAGGTTAAAGGTCATGTTTCTAGCCCACTAAGTCAACCAGTTGCTGTCTAAGCTTCTCAATACACAATACTCAAGTATAAATTTTGAAGATATTTGCTTGTAATAGGGAGTTTCAGGAAGTTCTGCATCACAAGACACAAGAGATCAACACCCTGAGAAAAGAAGGAACTTCAGGGAATCAAGGATGACTTGGCCCAAATTATTTTTCACCTTTGTATCTTGGATTCTTAGTTATGTTAATGCCTTGAAGAAACACTTGTATTCATAATTGATTTCATATGGAAACATGTTTTCTGTAGTTTTAGACAACATTTATGCATAAGAGAAGGGGCCTTATAATAGTTGAGAGTGTTTTTACTAATTCTGAAACCTTTATTGGCACTACAAAATTTATTGTTTACTTGTAGAAAGCTGGACCTAGCTAAAAGGAGCTGTGAAATTATGCCACACAAAAATGACTCACTTGCATAGGATGCACTTCACCACAATGTTTTCTTTAGTGAAGCTTCAGCCAGAAATGAACATAATCATAATCATACTGCTCTCGCTGTTAACAACTTAATGATAGAGAAATTTGCTTCAGTGCTTGTGAGACTCGCACCCGTCCCATGGCAGATTTTGGAAACGATTTTAAAGTCGCAACACATCAGCTTTTTCTGGTGCTTCAACATCATTGTTTTATTGGAATAAGGGAGTTATAGGTATCATACCAAACGAAAATAGAGTTAATAGGTATGTTTGAACCCCCTTATGTAAGGAAATCAAAGGGTTATGAAGAAAAATAGCATACAAGGAGAAAACTCTAGCCTGCTGTAATAAACATTTTTTTTTTAAAGAATCAAATATGATAGCAGATTAAATTGAAGGCTGTCAATCAGATTTCACTTCAGAATTTTTGACTTACAAGGTATATTGGAATATCCACAAGCCTTACAACCCCAATAAGTGGATTGGTTTTCCTTATTGTTTGTTTCATTCAATCCTCTCACGATCCTCTTTGCATCTCTGAAGCGGTGTGTCAGAAACAAAGAATGTTAAAAGAATTCATCTCAAGAGAACTGCTTCAATAAACCTTGATATGAAATGTACATTTCTACCGTCTATCTTAGAGCTTGTATAATTGGATGGCGAAAAAATGCTAATATTTGATTTGACACGAAGCATTAAGAAAATTACGTATCCGTTATGAATTTGGTCCTTTCAAATTTTTCACATTGCATCCATTTCAGTTCATCCGCACCTGATACACATTCCAACCACCAAACACTACTATCCAATGATTCTAGCTAGCAAATCAACTACCTACCAAGAAAAGCCACACAATAATTCAATCTAGCAAATCAACTGCTATCAACATCTAACATACAATTCCTGAATTCCAAACTCCTTAAAATCCCTAAGACCATCCGCAGCGAAACAAAATGAGAGTCTGGAAAAAATTGGACTCCACCACAGCACTGCTACTCCCAGAGGTATTAAAATCTCCAAAGCATCTCAAATAGAGCTCAACCCAAATTTTAATCTGCAGCAGCCTCATCACTACGATGACTACGATAAAATAAATTCAAATAATAACCCAAAGTACTAGAATGTTCACAAAAAACCCAGATGTGCTACATCCCTCATAAACATGTCCAGTAACCTAAAACGTTTATGGACCATCAAATAACCTACCACAAACATACATTAACCACATAACTATATAAGCAATCTAAACAAAAGTAAACTTTACATCTATTTACACAATCAAACTGGAATTCCTACCTCATTTTAATTTTAATAAAGAAAACAGCTTGTGATAATAAGATAAAAAGGTTCTCCATTCCAATCAATAGCAGTATAAAGAACAGAAACAGTAATAAAATTGATCCAAAAACTTATAATCTCTTTAACAAAAGAAGCATTTTAGTACTGCTCGTACATGAAACTGAAATAAAATCCACTGGAGTAACATCAAACTAAAGCTCCTGAAAATGGTATCATAACAAAGTAAACCCTAGGAATAGTGCCACTCTACTCTTCCTCGGTGGCGGACTCAGTGCTCTTGGTGTTGTTGTGCTTCCTCGCGTACCTCTGGTTCCTCAGGAACTTGGGATCCATCTAAACCCAAAATCAAAGAATTAAAAAAAAAAAAACACAAACAAACAAATACGTAATAAAATCAAAAAATTGATCAGAAGAGAAAATAAAGGGTACCCCTTTGGTGGACGTGTGGCGGTGCCTCTTGGGCTTCTTGATGCCGTTCCTGTGGGCCTTGCGGGACTGGTTGTGCGCTGTGTGGTTCTTGGACTTGGCCATGTCTGCAACCCAAAAATACAAGTAATTAGTAGCAGAAATTGAGCTGAAGATCAGAGAATGAGGAATAAAAGTATGAACTTTGCGCGTTAAGAGAAGGAGAGACGGAACGAACCGGAAAGAGAACAGAGGAAATCGACGACAGCTTAAGTGTTAGGGTTCTCTTTGACGAAGCAAAACGAGAGGGTTGGCTCTTATATGTGATTTCGCGGAACCCTAGTTCCCAACTCTATATTTCTAAATGACGAAAGTACCCCTTTTCAGAAAAGAGATTGGGCTTTGTTGGGCTCGATTCAATAGCCCAGTCTTGATGAGGTTGGGCTTAATTGGTATAATCGCAAACCCAACTCTTTTTGCCCTTTTTATTTGATTTGAAATATTTACATAAAAAAACTCTAAAGTAGTAGGAGAAATTTGTTCATGTAACCGAAATACCTTGTGGTGATATAAGAAATCCATTCAAACTATAATACTGTATGATTATTAATATTTAAAAATCATCAATCCTAAACAACATCTTTAAAACTATACACGTGTTATAATTTAAGTAAATTTATCATATATTAGTTATCACATAGTTTGTGATGATACAATTATTTCCAAAGTACAAAATGATATTGACATTTTAACTTCTTCTATTAATAATTAAAATTTTATACAATATGTTTTAATACTAATTACACATCTAAAAACATCTCATACCCATTAACCAAAGTACTTGAATTTATTGAGAACTCGACTCAAATCATAATATGTGTATTATTTTAAGGTTATCATTTAGGTTTTTTTTTTAGATATTAATTATTGTACATATGTTAAAATTTAATTAGATTAATCATGAGATCTTATATCGTTACAATCACATACAAAAATATCTACGGAAAAAAATTCTTATTCAAGGTTATGACCTTTTTATGGAATAATTATTTCTATACGAATATAAATATCTCCACAATTGATATGTTTGAAATTTTGAATGACATTTTGAAATAATTGATATTATTCAATTAATATAATAATATTTCTGAAATATAGGTGTGTGCTTGGAATCTACTATTTCATGTCATTTTTGTAAAGCAAATTGTTAGTTTCAAGTTTTGTATTGGCAATTTCCTTGACAAAACAGCCTGTAATTATTTTAGATTTGAATCTCACACAAGCTCTAGACTAAGTTAGGAACATTTGAGTGTGCAATAAAGTCTACACAGTTGGTCCTACATCCCTCATGCCTAAGATAATACCCATACCATGCATTTCACGCAACATCAGTTTTTCACAGAGTAGTGCATGTTTTGACTAGTCTATGATATATCATTCACTACACTTTTTTGGCATGGGAACTGCAGATACTATGTTGTGAATATTAAGTGATCCCACGTGAGGGTCTCTTATGTGGATCACACTCCTAAATGGGTATTTGCACTTGTCTAATTTTCTGACTTCTTTTGATTGGGCCTTTACTCTCCTCATTTATTCTCCAGCCCACATCAGTTTTTAATGGGTTTTCATTTTGCACTATTCATCATCTTCCCCAAATTTTTTTTCTGAAAATGGAAACTTTCCCAAAACAACTCAGCCCCTCTCCCACACGAATCTTCAGATTCCCTTTGGCATATTCGGCTATGAGCTGTCCTGAAAGTTGGTTAGGACTTGAGCCTATTATTGGCTGCCATGTGGAACGGTGTGCGTGTGCGTGTGTGGCTACAAGGTACGGGCAGCCCTTCATTCTTTTTGTGACACACATTTTTGGTATGTTTTGAGTAGCCTTTGAGCTGAGTGTTTTTGTGTGACCAAATGGGTATTTTATTTTTCAAGAGTTGAAAGTGTTTCTTTGAAAATTTTCTTGTGTTCATCTCTTGATTTGTTTTATCTAAAAACTAAATGGGTTTTGTGTATAAATTTCAGATTTCTTCAAAAGCATAAACACATCACTCTAGTTTTTAGATTTGGGTTTATATTGGCTTCTTCAAATCTTGTTTGGTTGAAGGAGTTGATCTTGCTAACCCAAAATATTGCATATCACTTTCATATCTTGAAGATCCATAAGCAAGCTGCAAATGGGGTGCTACGTGTTGATGAGCTAGAAGATAGAGCTGCCAACAACGTAAATGACTCTTGGCTTGTTGGTTGATGGTTGCACAAAGTGGGTATGCTAGCGGCTACTTAGCTTTAGAGTAAGTAAATGAGCTTGCGTGCTGATATAGACTTTGTATTGAACCTCAACATATTCATATTGGATTGCCCGGTCAGCGGATAAGACCCCCAATTTTTTTAACCCTTTGAGGTTTTTCTGGGTGAACAACTTGTGTGTCTCTTCTTTATGATTGCTGAGTTTATTTGGGTCTTATATAACTTGTGTTTATTTCCTTGGTATATGGCATCACACTATGACTTATGATTGATTATGTTGCATCTGATGAACTGAATATAATCTAGCATCTCACATCTCACTTTAGTTGTGGCTAGCACTGGGATGCCTACTTTGATGGATCCTTGAGTGCCTAGGTTGTCACTCATCACATAAATACTTGAATTGCTAGTTGGTTGTGTTTCTCGAGTTGTGCTTCTGTCGAGCAGACATAAGTGTGTTTGATTGGTTCAGTCTTGTCAAATAGTTTTAAAATTGGGTCAGATCAGTGATCGTTGTTTTACTTAGGTGCTTTAGGGTGTTAAAGCACTTTGTACCAAACTTCAACCCCAAAATCTCCAACTTTTAAATTCCACAAGTTTTCTTGAAATTTCACATTCTAATACACAATTGGAGGTTCCTAAGGCTGGGAATTGTCTAAAACTACCTCAAAACATCACCCAAAACCGAAAATTCATGGAAACTCAAAAAGGGTTCCAAATTCCAAATTTTCAAGTTTCTAAATACATCAAAATTAAATAACCAAATTAGAGGGGAAATAAAGCCTAAAGTGGAAGGAAGAAAACCTACCAAAAAGGGAGTGAAATGGCACCGGAAAATTGCCCAAAAATGGACGAGAATCGGTGACAAGCTTTGGCGTTGTGGTTGGATTTGTGCATGAGGAGAGGTTGGCCGGCGAGAAGGAAGACTAGGTTGGTTGGCACAGGTGGGGGAAGGTCGATGCAGAGTTGAGTTGGTCGGGAAGTCAATAGAAAGGCTAGGTTGCTAAAATCTGTGTGTAGGGAGAAGGAAAGGGAAATGTGGTCGCGCATTGGAGTAAAAGAACAAACAAAAAAAAAAGAAAAAGAGGGAAAAAAAAAGAGGCTTTTAGAACTTTAGTTTAAAAATTAAATTTCCTCCCAAAATTACAAAATTGTTCCTAATTTCACACGTCCAAAACTCTCAAATGTCCATAACTTAAAATTTGTCCCAAAATGATTTGTTGTTTCTTTTAGTAACCATTCCTAAAATCCCCAAGTGCCAAGAAATTTAAACTTAGAAAAATACGAGTCATCACACCCACATACTAACTTTCCCTAGTCCTTAGCCTAAGTTGTATCAGGTAGAAAATCTTCCCATGCTCGGCTCGGAGGCCAAGCCCTACCTTAGCAGGGTGCAACTTAGGCCAACTAACACAAAAAAGATACAGTTGACTCAATGATTGCCTTTGGATTTCAAACTCCATATGGGGAAGAGCATTGTTGTTTGCAAGGTCTTGATCATTTACATGGACCCACTTCTCATTCCATTTGTGGAAATTTGATGATCTATAAACTGCCATAAACTGTCATTGAGCACAATGAATCACTCCGCGCTGACCTATTGCCAATAAACCTTCCAGCCTTGTATGAGAATGGAAAACACAAGTATTTTTTGCATTGGTGGATGAACAATAGCTCGGTCACAATCAAGCTTGGTGAGACCATCAATTAAGTAAGGTTGTTAGACTTATACGGCCTCTATGTGGTCAATGACCGTAAGAACATTCGACCTAAATATTAATTCACTTTTTAGTATGGCCGAAATAGAGGTCAAAATAAACTAGAATTTAGAAAATGATATATTATATCAAAGCCTAATCTTTGGTTTTACTTGGTCGTCGGGCTATGACCTAGATTTACGGGTGCGCTGAGTACTAAACCTCGGCCCTGAAACCGTAGCCTAAATACATATTAATCTAGGCTACATAGGATATCCATTTGGTGATCTTAATCCAAACTGACTTCAACCATCGGATTGCAGCCTGAGATATATTTTGGCCAATATGGGAAAAATATCGTTTCAAAGAAGAAGGCTACCCCTTCCACAAAATAGAATAAGTCACTAATTTAACAAATTCCATTATAATGGAAACCCTCTAACACACGCCATTGGAAAATCCACTCAACCCGGTTATATACTCATATCGAGTTTAAGAATCATTTTTGGGGTAAATTCAAACCCATTGTTGTTTAATTCATGGTGTTTATACATTCAAACGCCACAATAATGTTATCAAAGATGTGTCACCATGGACAAAAGCACCTTGCACCGGGGATATGACAAACGAGAGAACATCTTTCAATCTATTCAGAATGGTTGTGGTAATAAGTTTATAGAGAACAATACACAAACTTATTGGTTGAAATCCTTAGCATGCTTTGGGTGTTGCATATTTGGAATAGGCAAATACTAGTTGTCTTTTTCACTTGTCTTCTCCATTTTCCTTCTCTCTTCTACTTGTGCCGCATGCATTGTACTAAGGTTTTAATATCTTAAAAAGCTAAAAAGTAAGTTTTTGAAAGAAAATTTTTAATAGTCAGAATGGTTGTGGTAATAAGTTTATAGAGAACAAAACACAAACTTATTGGTTGAAATCCTTAGCATGCTTTGGGTGTTGCATATTCGGAATAGGCAAAGGGAAATTTTAGCCATACCCAACAATTTTCTTTTGATACCCGACATATATTTTAAACTTGAATGGACCATTTTATCTCTTAGTAAAATTACCAATAAGGGCAAATTATAATTTTTAAAATATCAAATTTTCTTTCCATACCCAACACCTAATACCCAACTCTTTTATCAACCCTAACCTAACCATCCTCACTCATCCTCTCTCACACTCACACACTATCTCACACTCACACTAACATCAAATTAAACTCTAACATCAAAACAAGGGTTTTAGGTAGATGAATGGTGAAATCGTACCCTATGAGCCTCCAAATGATGTATGCATGCATTTTGTGTAATTTTTATGCATTTTTCCATGTTTTAGACATTTTAAAAATTTTTAGTTCGGGATGTGTTCGGTGAACCAGAACCAAACCCGACTACAATGTTCGGTTGGAGCCGGCCAAACAAATGACAAATGTTTGGTTGGAGCCGGCCGAACAAATGACAAATGTTCGGTTGGAGCTGGCCAAACATTTGAGAAATGTTCGGTTGATGCCAACTGAACATTTGCGACGAACTCGGCAAACCAGAGCCGAATGACCTCCGAAAGCATAAATGAATCCAACCAAAAAAGCCACCAAAAACTCAAACCAATGGATAAAATTCATATAAAAATAATAAACTTATCATAAAATACGTTTAATTTGCCCAAAATAACAAATAAAAAGCTTAAGGACTGAGATTGGGTATTCTATTTAATGGTTATGAGGGGAATATGGTAGCTATTAGGTATGGTGTTGGGTATGGGTTTAGTGTAAATGCTTGGGTTGGGAGAGAAATTTATTATTGTTGGGTATGTGTGTAAAATTGTGGGTAAAGAGAGAAAATTAAAATAATGGGTTGGGTATCTATTAATAAGGATAATGTGGTAATTGAGGTTGGGTAAAATAAGAAAAAACTGATTTGAAAATGGTGGGTGTTGGGTAAATTAAGAAATTGATAACAAAAGAAAATTGTTGGGTATAAATAGAAATTCCCATAGGCAAATAATACTTGCCTTTTCCACTTGTCTTCTCCATTTTCCTTCTCTCTTCTACTTGTGCCGCATGCATTCTACTAAGGTTTTAAATATCTTGAAAAGATAAAAAGTAAGTTTTTGAAAGAAAATTTTTAATAGAAAAGTAATTTTTCTCAAAGGCATCATCAGTTTCTTCATCTTCATTGCATATCTCCTCTTCTTCTCCTCATCTTATTAAACAAATAAAAAAAATTCCTTAATTATTTGCTTCTTAAAAGTTATCTTAATTGAAGAATAAAACCAAAAACCTAAAAAATTATGTAAACACAACAGCCTCAATGCCGAGCCCCATCCTCCATGCCTACCCTCATGCCTTGTTGCATCCTCCTCCGTCGCCGTCGCGCACCGCACCAAATGGTCGGTTGTAGCACTTGTCCTTGATATTTGGCATCGGCGATTTCGGTGTCTAAGCCTTGCTGCAATCCTTGTTTTGGAGAACAACAAAGGATGATGAGTGGCGAGAGTTGAGAGGAAAGATAGAAAGTTGGAGTTGAATGGCCATATTTGGTTTATTTTCTTCTCATTTAAGTTAAACCCTTCAATTGAAAAGAAGAGAGAGAGAGAGAGTAGTGGTGGTCGGCCGAAATAGGGTAGGGCTGCCTGAAAAATGGTAGGGTGAGGGGTGGGATTGGTATGTTGGCCTGATGGGTTTCCTCACTTTTTCAATTTTTTATTCTTAATTTCTTTAATATCTCATCCAAATAAAAGTTCAATATATTATTTTTATTTTTATCTTTTCAAGACATTTAAGATTGACTTAAAAAAGTTAATAAAGTCCATGTGACATGAGGAAAAGAGAGAAGGCAAGTGGAAAAGACATCGAGCATTCCCCTTCGGAATAAGAGAAATAAGAATGTGATTTACCTCGATCGCCATCACCATCATAACATTCAAGGGTTGAAGTAGGCAACTTAAAAAACTGAAAAACATAGAAATAGAAAGCTGGAATGTCGATTGACGCTTGAGTCGTTCCAAGGACACTCAAGCTTCACCTTAACAGATTGTCACTCCTCAACTACTAGACCAAACACACTACAAGAAGAAAGAGTTTGGGCGACGAGCCATTTTTCGTTGCCTGAGAATACTTGGGCGACGAACAATCTTAATTTTGGGCGGCGAATTTTTTGGCCACTCAAAGCAGTTTGGGCAACGGACAAACAATAATCGTCGCCCTAGACATTTTGGGTGACGAATTAATGTTGTCGCCTTAACCTAAACGAGGAACTGCATTTTGGGTGACGGAATAGTTTTTGCCGTCGCCCAAAGTGTTTGGGGCGACGAAATTTTCGGCAACAAATAATGTTTCGTCGCCCGTAATTGAATAATTGAACTTTGGGCGACGGCTTGTGACTTTGGGCGACGAAATGTGTTCGTCGCCCAAAGTTTAACAATTAAAACCCCCCAGGCCTACTTCTTTCCTCTTCCATGTGAATCTGCCTTCCTCTCTCTCCACCGCCGCCCTCTGCAAATCTGTCTCAACTTTTATTTTTCGAGTTTTCTAGAACA